>JAWNZC010000254.1:800000-907500 GCA_035771165.1 Paragorgia papillata
CTAAATCTTGGACGAAGCCAAACACGAATACAGCAGAGCCTACTTTTCTTCCTCTCTCTCAGCGAAGAAATAAGGAAAAGAAGGCTCTGCTCGCAGGGTATCTCCATTTGGCTTTGTCGAGTAAAATCGTGTGGCGTTTGGCAGTGTATATAAGTCAGGCAAAAATGAGTTAAAATAGCATTGGGATTATGCCGCAGTGCTGTTTTATATATAACTGGCCTGCGTGCAGACACTTTGCTGTTGTACTTCCTGTGAAGTATACACAGTACACACAGCAAGCATCTACACGCAAGCAACTTAAGCACGTTAGCAAGGTATTGTGTTGACAGATATGGTTCAAAGCAAGCACGATTCTGTTCTAACGCTTGCGTGCATTAAACGCGGCTAACTGCGCGCGCAGAGCACTACAGTGTTGGCTTGTTGTCGCGTCGGTTATTTATATAGGTGTGGTTGAGTTAATCCTTTCATGCATGACTTTTAATTCCCCGACGTTTTTTCATTGGTAGATATAGGTAATTGGACCCACACTGGTGTTAAACATTGTGTGTAATACAATTATCAAACAGTACAAGCATAGGAGCTTAAGGTGGCTCCCTATAGTTTCAATAAATACGCGCTATTTCATACGCTCATTATCTAATGTTATTCACAAGTTTAAAAATGTGTTAGATAAATACTAAGTAGACCTTACTACAGCAGAACTATCGCAGATATAAAATATCTATCAAAAAGTTCAATTATTTGCTGTTACCAGGTTAATAATGACGTTGGAACTTTGGTATATTTTCAAATATTGCATAATTGAAGCGGCATGTCTTCAGTTTGCTTCGGTGAAATTTTTTTTAAATTGCTGAGATGATAGATACTGTTGTGGAGAATATCCATGCACAAAATCAGAGAGGGTTGTACGGACAGATTTTTCGCTATAATGTCTTATGAAAATTTTTAAGAATTATATATACTTTAGAACTTTTTATAAGCTACTTATTTGCAAAATTTTAGCAAAATTCACCGAAGAAAACGTCTACAAGTCTAACATCTATGTCGACGCGATCATAGAATTTCGAATCGACAAGATCGCTATTTACGCATGCGTAGCGATACTATTTCTAGTCACCAGTCCCCTATTGAAATTACCGTAGGGAGCCACCTTAATTAAGCAGAACCATCACATTGGAGGATTACTGAACTAATGAACTAATTTAGGAGATATGTATATAGACTGAAAGCCAGCCGCCGATCTCATCTCGTTCTCACTCGCTAGCCGCCGATCTCATCTCGTTCTCACTCTCTCAGCGAGTGAGAACGAGATGAGATCGGCGGCTGGCTTTCAGCTAGTCTAGTTTTCATTATTAGTAAAGGCCTTAGGTAGAATATAGGGTATGAATTTGAGAGAAAATTGGGGGAGACGTCATGAAGGATATTAGGGTGAATGGATATATATAGGAATGCGTTGGGGAAAAAATATTTTCGTCGGCAATCCTCTGATTTTCTAGCGTATATAACAACCAGGTTAGTCAACCGTGTGTTTTCATTGCTATTGGACGCAATAGACGGCACGACAACAACTGTTGGAGAAACCTTGCTGTGGTCCAGTGTGTAGTAGACGACAGCTCTTTATTGTAACTATCGATAATTCCGAATCGTATTTACAATCATTAGTTATAAATTGAGTAGCAAGAAATGTCCTTTCGACTATCAGGATTGCTGAAAGTTCACAATTAGTGTTAATTCGCTTCAGTCCTAGTCAATGCGCCACTCCGATCTGCGCCATAGCTGGTATCAGGGACTGGCCAGAAAAAACCTTCCACCGAGGTGGCCAGGAAATCTGGACGGGACCAAGATAACCAGCTCACTGCCCGCTCAGCAAATAGTAAATCAAAACGATAAAAATGTTGATAACTGAGAGTTTAATGCAAAAAACTACAACCGCTTGACCAAAAACTTTTTGAAAATACAAGTGAAAAATACAACAGCTTCTTCGAATACGTCATTTTACGTGAAAAACTGAATTAAGAGAAGTTACTGGCTCAAATTTACTTGATTCGAAACTTAGGCAAAAGGCGAAAATTTTGACTTGTCGATATGTCACTCGCGAGCGTTACATACGAGAAATACGCCACTCGGTTCCCGGATGTAGTGAAATATGGATTCTACGAGTGTTTTAGTTGCTAGTAAAATACTTTTCTCCATATAATAAAAGTCCATAAGTAACACTGTTGCGCGTGTAATTATTTTTGGTTTAAATTTATCTGATTTAAATGCGTTGAATTACGTGGCGTATAAAACTGGACTGAGTATAACATTTTAATGTGTCTTTTGCTTGTTATACTGTAAAACAACTATTCTTGCACTCTTATTTTTGGCAGTTAAATTCACAATATAAACTCTACCTTTATAAATCTTGTTTCCAAAAGATCTTCTTGCTCCAAGATGGCGTTATGCTGTTTTAATCTTTGTTATACGTTGTCTTCGAGCTGTGTTATCTTTAATCTCCTGGCTTCAAACTAGCTTTGCTTTCCGACGTCTTTTAAAGCCACTATCATGGCTTCGTGAACTATGCACTTAAAAACCACGCTGTGAATTCCTCGTCCATTCCCACCTGTATATTGACAGATAAATTAAACTTTAATAAATCATTACTTTGTTTAAATCTTTAATGCATAATGCCGAGTGCTACTTGGACGAATATAGGTGAATATTAACAATAAGTTAAATTTTTTCTATCAATTATCATCCCACAGTGTCTTCAAGTGTTTTAAATGCTATTAATTATCTTTTAATTCACTGTCAAAAATCATTGTCTTGACTACTGTGTATGTATATAGTTATTGTCATCAGATTTTTGAGTTCGTGATGTGTAATTTAATCGAGGCTCAATTGTCTGTAAAGTTAACAATAAGACGCCTTCACATATATAGCAGTTTAAGGGTGATACATGCACGAGAAAGTGTTTATCACGATATCAGAACACCATGAAGTGAAGTGAAAAGATGGTAAACTGCTGAGAATAGTTTTGATAACGAAATACTGACGTTTCAAGCAGAGCCCTTCATCAGAGTAAAAAGTAGAGTGCTGCGTAGGCAGTGTTTTAGATAGAGCAAAGTGAAAAGATGGTAAACTGCTGAGAATAGTTTTGATAACGAAATACTGACGTTTCAAGCAGAGCCCTTCATCAGAGTAAAAAGTAGAGTGCTGCGTAGGCAGTGTTTTAGATAGAGCAAAGTGAAAAGATGGTAAACTGCTGAGAATAGTTTTGATAACGAAATACTGACGTTTCAAGCGGAGTCCTTTATCAGAGTAAAATGTAGAGTGCTGTGTAGGCAGTGTTTTAGATAGAGCAAAGTGAAAAGATGGTAAACTGTCGAGAATAGTTTTGGTAACGAAATACTGACGTTTCAAGCGGGGCCCTTCATCAGAGTAAAAACTAGAGTGTTATGTAGGCAGTGTTTTAGATATAGAGCAAAGTGAAAAGATGGTAAACTGCTGAGAATAGTTTTGATAACGAAATACTGACGTTTCAAGCGGGGCCCTTCATCAGAGTAAAAACTAGAGTGTTATGTAGGCAGTGTTTTAGATATAGAGCAAAGTGAAAAGATGGTAAACTGCTGAGAATAGTTTTGATAACGAAATACTGACGTTTCAAGCGGAGCCCTTCATCAGAGTAAAAACTAGAGTGTTATGTAGGCAGTGTTTTAGATATAGAGCAAAGTGAAAAGATGGTAAACTGCTGAGAATAGTTTTGATAACGAAATACTGACGTTTCGAGCAGAGTCCTTCATCAGAGTAAAATGTGATAAAGGGCTCCGCTTGAAACGTCAGTTTACGACTTTTTTAATTTGCTTTATTCGTTGTTCTTTTCTGAAAAACAGCTGTTGTACTTTGTGGGCTAATTGATTAATAGCTCATGTCCTCAAATGTTATCAATTAAAGCCAGGTGTTCTAATTTCTTTTGTTTCTTTTTTTAATATTGTATTAATAATGTATTCAGTTTTTATAAGAACTTAGTGACTCTCTATTTATTGTCCATTTACTTCAGGACATTTTTACACATAGTTAATTTATTTTATATCTCTTTTTAATATTAATATTTATTGAATTTTATTGCTAAATTAACTAGCACATTGGATGTAAATTGTAAACCTTGCCAATTCAGTTTTTGCTGTAATAACTAAGGTCTTTCTTAATAAAACGATCTATACTCTCATTATATTCAATTTCTTTTTGAGAACTTGACAGCTTTCTTGTGCATTGTTGTCCACCAATCTCAAATATACATTCACTTATTTCTTTTGTCCCCGTTGACAGCTAGGTATTGGACATGTATTTATCAGCGACTCCACCCAATATATAATGAATCATATATATCATACTCTTTAATCTGCCATTTATTGGACAAACACAATTAAAAAGTTGTGGTCGTAAAATAAACGTCATTAATTTTTATTTCATCTGACCAAAATGTGAGTGTGACACATGTTTCGCAAATATAAACTTTATTGGATGAAAAGTTATTTGAACTTATATATATATATATATATATATATATTTCTAAAATTCATTAATAATTCATGAGGAAAACACAAAGAAAAATCATGAGCGTATCGGATCTATATATGTGATATAGACTCGCTCTAAGTTTCTCGCTGGTTTTTAACGGCTGAGATAAGCTTAATTTTCAAAATTACTACGCCAATGAACGTATGAAGTGATTCTTTTTAGAAGCCATTTAAAAACCTTGCAGTACGGGCTTTATCGGCTCTAAAACACTCGGCTATCGCCTCGTGTTTTATATCCGATAAAGCCCTCCTGCGCGGTTTATAAATATTACATATATATATATATGCAATGCTCACTACCCTTGTGGAAGTTTGAGCACTCTGGGCCCATGCGCACTTCACGCTATCTGAATGTACTTCACCGATGCTGTCCCACATGCGGTTGTCACCGACGATCGCATGTGTATAAGTAATTGATGAAATTCATTCAGATTGTTCCAAGCTACACTGATGAGCTGTTGTACAGCGAAACACCGTGTCTGTAGATTGAACTATATATATATATATATATATATATATATATATATATATATATATATATTATATATATATATATATTAAATAGTTGTTTGAATCGGATAAAGCGTTTTTCCACCTTTCCTAGTAAGGAGAAAAGCTAATTCGTGATAAATGAACATATTTTATATTTAGTTTATACGTTTGTAAAGTTTTGTTAGTTTCGTCTAGAGCTCAGCTAATGACAGCTTGTATAGCAAAAATTAACAAAACTTCATTCTAATTTCAGTTGGACTCTGGACTTTGGACCAAAATATAAAGACTTTGGACTTTAGACTTTAGACCCTTTGGACTATTTGGACCTTGGCTTTTGGATGTTGGTTTAAAGTCAGTATCTATATGAATTATATCCCCCCCCCCCCCCCCCCACCCCAAATTTAATTGTTGTAGTGAGAGAGATTTTCAAATATATTGTAATCGATCGATCGGGATATCATCGGGATGTGATCGGAAAGTATCGGTTTTTTGCAAGGAATTGTGGGTAATGCTTTGGCGCGAAAAGATTGAATTCCAAGATGGCGGTTGTGTTTGTGTTTTGAAATTGAAATGTGAGTTTGCAGCCTTATAAACGACGATCTATAAGACGTTAACGATGGCAACACAGGTAAGATAATGTCAGCTGGTGTTTCCACGTTAAACTATAGCTTGAAATGGTGTGTGAGAGATGTATTTTCGATGTAAAATTGTCATGTTTACGACTCTGTATTTGCAGACAGCACGACCCTTATCAGCTTTGGTCAACAGTCAACAACCGTACATTGGAAGGTAGTTCAGTAGCTTAAATATTATGATCTAACTGAAGTTTTAAGTTGGTTATATTGGAAATTATGTAAGAACTAATATAGGTTGCAGAGTTAAGGAATTTTAGGATTATATAATAATTGTAATGTCATGTCAATATTTATAGAGAGATATCTTTAAAAAGGTCACAACTCCAAAGGACAGGCTGTAGTTTGGTAGATAGGTAGGTAGGTAGGTAGGTAGGTAGGTAGGTAGGTAGGTAGGTAGGTAGGTAGGTAGGTAGGTAGGTAGGTAGGTAGGTAGGTAGGTAGGTAGGTAGGTAGGTAGGTAGGTAGGTAGGTAGGTAGGTAGGTAGGTAGGTAGGTAGGTAGGTAGGTAGGTAGGTAGGTAGATAGATAGATAGATAGATAGATAGATAGATAGATAAATAGATAGATGGATGATGGTGACTGGGTGAAGAAAAGCATGTCTTATGATGTGGAAGAGGAAGAACAAGGACAACATGGAGTCAGTGGCAGAGAGAGACATAAGGGAGTGTGGTTTGAAGAGATGATGCACAGGAGATAGAGAAGCACTTGGAGGAAACTGCTATGGTTGCTGGTTTTTATGACTGATAGATGATTATATTGTCTGATCTTTTTAGACGTACTGGAAAAGTGATAAATATTTCAGCAAAAAGAGATGTGCATGGATATGAAAATATAAATGATTATTTTCCAGATTCAGGTTAGCAATACTACATGTATAAACTGCCTTTATCCTCAATTTTTCTACCTCAAACATTGGCTTTGGGTCTTCACTTAAAGCAAAATCAATTTATTACCAAAACCGATGATGCGCGGCATAGCCCCAAAAAAACATGTCATGTTCTCCACCAAAACATTAACAAATCCATCTGCATTCCTAAACCTTTTTGGCTGGAGAATTCAAAAGTAGCAAATGGACCAATCATATTGCAGTGATCTCACGGTGTCAATTTCAAAGGCTAAGGAATGCAGATGGATTTGTTAATGTTTTGGACAGAAATCATGACGTGTTTTTTTGGGGCCATGCAATCGCGCATCATCGGTTTTTGTAATACATTGTACTGTATCTACTGTACAAGTTATTTGTATGGGCAATACATGTATGTTTATTTATTTATTATTTTTTGTAGACTCTGATGATGAAATAACTATATCAAAAAGTCGAACAGGTACTGATGAAGATATATAATTACTTTTATTGTATGGCACAAGTTACTTCCGTTGAAATTGTGTGTTCTCATTGGCTGAGACGCGTCACGTGCCGGTTGATAATTTTCTGTAATCGACTGGTCGATTATGGATTTTGGCAGACATGTTGTTTGCAACTAAGCATTTATGAAAGAAAACTGCAAAAATTTTGTGAATTCAATAACCTGAGGACTAAATTATGTATGATAGGGACGATGAGCAATCTGGCAGTGAGTTTTAGGATTCCGAAAGCAATGACAACAAGAGCAACAACATTGAAAACGATGTCACACGCTCGAGGTCACACTATTGACATGTGTTGTTTCAAAATGCCATATACTGTAATAAACCTCTTATTAACCTCGTCCGCTTGGCCATTATGGGAAAATATCAGACCTCGGTCTGGGTTAATAAGAAGTTCGTATTTGTATAAAAAATATGTAGTGGTTTTTTTGTATTTCATAATTTATACTGTATGCCTGACAGCCTGGAATAAGTGAATTTAAAATGAGGTTGTGTTTATTTTGGCAGTAACAGAAGACAACGATAATGAACCAACATCATCTATCAAAGGAAGCAGAAACAGCCCAGTGGTTTCTCACCATACTGCGAGTGAAAATAATGGTCCTACATCTGACGAAGATACGACCAGTGGAGCAGCGAGATCAACCACATCCGACAATCTGGAATCTGAATGTTCACCAGACTCTGCAATTGGTAGCAATAAAGAAGACGATGAAATACATGATCCTAGTACATCAAATGGTAATCATCAAGAACATGAAGCTATTTCAGATAGAGATATTCCACATCAGATGAGCAATACAGTCGTGGGTGTATATGATGTACAATCTACTGTAGACTATGACGATGGTGACTTGCATAATACTAAAAAAAGGTAAATATAATGAGGTCAAAACTCAAAAAGTTGATGCCAGATGAGTTAAATCATCTGGCATTAGACAGTAAAAAATGGAGTGGGGGTTAGCTGGTTTGGGCAGGAATGGGTTAATCACTTGTTAACTCACTGCTGTCTAGGATTGGCTGAGGGTTCTCCCTTTGATGAGTAAAATCATCTGATGTTAGACAGAGTAAAACAATAAAGGGGTTGTTTTTGGCTAGCTCAGACAGGAATGGGTTAATCACTTGTTAACTCATTGCTGCCTAGGATGTCTGAGGGTTCTCTCTTTGATGAATGAAGTCATCTGGCGTTAGACAGAGTAAAACAATAAAGGGGTTGTTTTTGGCTAGCTCAGGCAGGAATGGGTTAATCGCTTGTCAACTCATTGCTGTCTAGGATGTCTGAGGGTTCTCTCTTTGATGAGTAAAATTGTCGGTGTTAGACAGAAACAATAAAGGGGCCAGCTGGTCATTGTGATGGTCGTGATCATTGTGATGGTTGTGATCATTGTGATGGTCGTGCTCATTGTGATGGTCGTGTTCATTGTGATGGTCGTGTTCATTGTGATGGTCGTGTTCATTGTGATGGTCGTGATCATTGTGATGGTCGTGTTCATTGTGATGGTCGTGTTCATTGTGATGGTCGTGATCATTGTGATGGTCGTGTTCATTGTGATGGTCGTGTTCATTGTGATGGTCGTGTTCATTGTGATGGTCGTGTTCATTGTGATGGTCGTGTTCATTGTGATGGTCGTGATCATTGTGATGGTCCTGATCATTGTGATGGTCGTGATCATTGTGATGGTCGTGTTCATTGTGATGGTCGTGTTCATTGTGATGGTCGTGTTCATTGTGATGGTCATGTTCATTGTGATGGTCGTGTTCATTGTGATGGTCGTGTTCATTGTGATGGTCGTGATCATTGTGATGGTCGTGTTCATTGTGATGGTCGTGTTCATTGTGATGGTCGTGATCATTGTGATGGTCATGATCATTGTGATGGTCGTGATCATTGTGATGGTCGTGTTCATTGTGATGGTCGTGTTCATTGTGATGGTCGTGTTCATTGTGATGGTCGTGTTCATTGTGATGGTCGTGTTCATTGTGATGGTCGTGTTCATTGTGATGGTCGTGTTCATTGTGATGGTCGTGATCATTGTGATGGTCATGATCATTGTGATGGTCGTGATCATTGTGATCATTGTGATGGTCGTGTTCATTGTGATGGTCGTGTTCATTGTGATGGTCGTGTTCATTGTGATAGTCATGTTCATTGTGATGGTCGTGTTCATTGTGATGGTCGTGTTCATTGTGATGGTCGTGATCATTGTGATGGTCGTGTTCATTGTGATGGTCGTGTTCATTGTGATGGTCGTGATCATTGTGATGGTCATGATCATTGTGATGGTCGTGATCATTGTGATGGTCGTGTTCATTGTGATGGTCGTGTTCATTGTGATGGTCGTGATCATTGTGATGGTCGTGTTCATTGTGATGGTCGTGTTCATTGTGATGGTCGTGTTCATTGTGATGGTCATGTTCATTGTGATGGTCGTGTTCATTGTGATGGTCGTGTTCATTGTGATGGTCGTGATCATTGTGATGGTCGTGTTCATTGTGATGGTCGTGTTCATTGTGATGGTCGTGATCATTGTGATGGTCATGATCATTGTGATGGTCGTGATCATTGTGATGGTCGTGTTCATTGTGATGGTCGTGTTCATTGTGATGGTCGTGATCATTGTGATGGTCGTGTTCATTGTGATGGTCGTGTTCATTGTGATGGTCGTGTTCATTGTGATGGTCGTGATCATTGTGATGGTCGTGTTCATTGTGATGGTCGTGTTCATTGTGATGGTCGTGTTCATTGTGATGGTCGTGTTCATTGTGATGGTCGTGTTCATTGTGATGGTCGTGATCATTGTGATGGTCATGATCATTGTGATGGTCGTGTTCATTGTGATGGTCGTGTTCATTGTGATGGTCGTGTTCATTGTGATGGTCGTGTTCATTGTGATGGTCATGTTCATTGTGATGGTCGTGATCATTGTGATGGTCGTGTTCATTGTGATGGTCGTGTTCATTGTGATGGTCGTGTTCATTGTGATGGTCGTGTTCATTGTGATGGTCGTGATCATTGTGATGGTCGTGTTCATTGTGATGGTCGTGTTCATTGTGATGGTCGTGTTCATTGTGATGGTCGTGTTCATTGTGATGGTCGTGTTCATTGTGATGGTCGTGATCATTGTGATGGTTGTGTTCATTGTGATGGTCGTGATCATTGTGATGGTCGTGATCATTGTGATGGTCGTGATCATTGTGATGGTTGTGTTCATTGTGATGGTCGTGTTCATTGTGATGGTCATGTTCATTGTGATGGTCGTGATCATTGTGATGGTCGTGTTCATTGTGATGGTCGTGTTCATTGTGATGGTCGTGTTCATTGTGATGGTCGTGTTCATTGTGATGGTCGTGTTCATTGTGATGGTCGTGATCATTGTGATGGTTGTGTTCATTGTGATGGTCGTGATCATTGTGATGGTCGTGATCATTGTGATGGTCGTGATCATTGTGATGGTTGTGTTCATTGTGATGGTCGTGTTCATTGTGATGGTCATGTTCATTGTGATGGTCGTGATCATTGTGATGGTCGTGTTCATTGTGATGGTCGTGTTCATTGTGATGGTCGTGTTCATTGTGATGGTCGTGTTCATTGTGATGGTCGTGTTCATTGTGATGGTCGTGATCATTGTGATGGTTGTGTTCATTGTGATGGTCGTGATCATTGTGATGGTCGTGATCATTGTGATGGTCGTGATCATTGTGATGGTTGTGTTCATTGTGATGGTTGTGATCATTGTGATGGTCGTGTTCATTGTAATGACCGTGATAACATACATTAGTAAGATATTCTATCAAACAAAATTATAATTAATGTCCTTTTCCCAGGTTACAATTTTCACCTTATTCTGATCCTGAAGAAAGCGTAAAAGACAGTCTGTAAGTTAGTTGAATTAAAATGAAAGATTTTCTTTGTAGAGTTTATAAATATACATGAAAACTATGTACTGTAATGTCGGCAAGCGTACATAAATATTTTTATAACTATATTATTTTCCACGCCCCATAATCATAATAAAATCCTGAGGCCATATCCACACTAATCCATTTTCAAACGAAAACGGAGACCTCGTATCGAAAACGTTTCAAAAGTTTTCCGTCCACACTATCGTTTTCGAATCGTTTTCGCCGTTTAGTAAAACGCTAAAAAGATCTACAGGGGTAGGAATAAATAGTTCTAGGTGACTGAAACCAAGATAACATAATCGTGACATCATCGTTTTCCAAAAGCTTCGTTTTTGCCGTCCACACTGGTGCAGAAAAACGGCGTCTTTGAATGTCTCCACTCTGGAGAGCGTTTTCGAAACGCTCCGTTTTCAGTCACCGAAGACGTCGGATTAGTGTGGACGAAAGGCCTAACCGTATCCGTTTTCGTTTGAAGACGGATTAGTGTGCATGGACATGACCTGAATTCATTTCCAGTTTGACAAAAAAACTATTATTCCATTCCCTATTTCTACCTTATAACTAGAGCTATTGAAAAACAGTTACCCAGTGTGCAAAACGAAGACGTGGATGACAATATTGAAGAAGAAGAAGATGAATACATGATCGTTGAAAAGTCCCAAACAACAAAATCTTCTCCTCCAAAAAAGAAAAGCACAAGAAAAACGAAAAAGGACAGCCAACCGTTGGTTGAAAATGATGATGAAGTCCTCACTGAAGATAAACAAAAAAGCAATGACACTTTCTTGACATTGAAAAAGAAATCAAACAGCACATTAAGATCGAATTTCGACAGCTATATTAGCTACAAGAGTATTTCAATGCAGTCGGTAAAGCCTTCAACTTCGACAAAAAGCAAGATCCCGGTCAGAAAGAATGCCAAAGGTACAAGGAGTCAGGACGATACGTCGAAAAGGAGTACCACCAAGAGAAAAGCTCAACAGAACTTGGAATCAGCGAGTGTTGCCAAGAAACCAACGACAAGCATTTGCACACAGAGCAGTGGGCCTGATTCAAAGGCAGTAAAAGGGAAGACTAGAGCACAGACTAAACAGAATGTGGTGGCAGTTCGAGCTTCTAAAAGGAACGCAAATCAGAAGAGGGATGTCAGTTCGGGTGAGGGTTTGGACGAGACTGGTCCCATGAAGGCAATTGTGGCTTCTAAGAGAAAAGCGAGTAGCAAAAAGAGCTCAGAGAGTGTCAACGAGTCTGGTCCCAAGACAGCAACAGTCGTGGTTTCGGCTAGGAAGAGAACGAACAGGATTTCTGAGAGCGAGGATGAATCTGGTCCAAAGGCAATAACAGTCGTTCCTTCTGCTAGGAGGAAAGCGAGCAAAAAGAATAGTTCTGAAGCGAATGACGAGTCTGGTCCCAAGACAACAACAACAGTCGCCGCTTCTGCTAAGAGGAAGACGAACAAAAGGATTTCTGAAAGTGATGGTGACTCTGATCCCAAAGAAGCAACGGTCATGCGTTCTGCTAGGAGGAAAGCGAGCAAAAAGAATAGTTCTGAAGCTAGTGACGACTCTGGTCCCAAGACAACAACAGTCGCCGCTTCTGCTAGGAAGAAGACGAACAAAGATATTTCTGAAAGTGATGGTGACTCTGATCCCAAAGAAGCAACAGTTGTTCGTTCTGCTAGGAGGAAAGCGAGCAAAAAGAATAGTTCTGAAGCTGATGACGACTCTGGTCCCAAGACAACAACAGTCGTCGCTTCTGCTAGGAAGAAGACGAACAAAGATATTTCTGAAAGTGATGGTGACTCTGATCCCAAAGAAGCAACAGTTGTTCATTCTGCTAGAAGGAAAGCGAGCAAAAAGAATAGTTCTGAAGCTGATGACGACTCTGGTCCCAAGACAACAACAACAACAGTCGTCGCTTCTGCTAGGAAGAAGATGAACAAAGATATTTCTGAAAGTGATGGTGACCCTGATCCCAAAGAAGCAACGGTCGTTCGTTCTACTAGGAGGAAAGCGAGCAAAAAGAATAGTTCTGAAGCTGATGACGACTCTGGTCCCAAGACAACAACAACAGTCGTCGCTTCTGCTAGGAAGAAGACGAACAAAGATATTTCTGAAAGTGATGGTGACTCTGGTCCCAAGGTAGCAACTGTCGTTCGTTCTGTTAGGAGGAAAGCGAGCAAAAAGAATAGTTCTGAAGCTGATGACGACTCTGGTCCTAAGACAACAACAACAGTCGCCGCTTCTGCTAGGAAGAAGATGAACAAAGATATTTCTGAAAGTGATGGTGACTCTGATCCTAAAGAAGCAACAGTCGTTCGTTCTGCTCGGAGGAAAGCGAGCAAAAAGAACAGTTCTGAAGCTAGTGACGAATCTAATCCCAAGACAACAACAGTCGCCGCTTCTGCTAAGAGGAAGACGAACAAAACGATTTCTGAAAGTGATAGCGAGTCTTCGGACGAGTCTAGTTCTATCAAAGCTACATCAAGGGTGGAAAAAGATGATGAAGTCGATGATGATGAAGTTGATGAATGTGAAATTGATGATGACGATGTGAGATCAGATGTCGGAGCTGAGGTGATGGATCAGAGAGATGACTCTACTGATGATAGCAGTGATGATAATGACGCTACTACAAGACCACGACCAAATGGAGGTAGGAATGAATGGATTTCTTTATTTCTTTATACAGCTTTCATTGTGAAACAAAAATAGTGGGAAACGTTAATAGCAACTTTTCCTGGTGTTTTTAACTGAACTCAAAAACATTAATATTCTAGTTAGAAGTTTGAAATTAGCTCAAGCAATTTTTAGAGGTTTCGATTAACACAAACTTTGTAAAATATCATCGCTTTATTAAATCACTTTTTTCTCTTGTTTTTAAAAGCGAGGAAAGCTGTGTTGAAAAGTAATGATACCACACAGCCAACAGTCAATGTGGAAGATAATTTAGCTTTGAAACCACCGAAAAATAGAGGTAAATGTTGTATGGCTAGAAGGTTGTATACTTACAGTAAAGCCCCGCACAGACGACCAAGTTTTTCTTGACAAGTTCCTTGGTAGCTTTCCTTGCTCGTGTGTACGATGAACACATTTTTTCCCAACTATTTTCCTTGACAAGTTATAATTGCTCGTGTGTACGGCTGGACAAGTTTTCCTTGACGGTAATGATCGCGTAATAAGCTTCGGAGATGAGTTGTCAAGTTTTCCTTGACGACTATACACACGAACAAATTTCCTTGTTCAAAAGCTGGCATGACCAGCTTTTGAACAAGGCTCCTTGTCAAGGAAAAACTTGTCAATTTGTGTCGTACACACGAACAAATAAAACTTGTCAAGGAAAAACTTGTCAAGGAAAACTTGGTCGTCTGTGCGGGGCTTAAGATTGGCCAATTTTGACTGTCATGTCATATTACTGCACTTATGAACTTGTAATTTATTTATCAACAGTAGCAGCACTAAACATTAGCGTATTTTCTGGACTACAAGTCGCACCGTTTTATAAACTGCAGTGGCAGTTTTTCGGTAATTCTTCTTTGGAAAAATCCTTAGATAAATCACATCGTTATATACAGTAAGCCGCATTTCTAAACTGAAATGTCTTACAATATAGCAACTTACAACGCAGCATAACATCTTATAACGTTGCGTAACGTCTTACAACGTAGCATAACATCTTACAACGTAGCGTAACGTCTTACAACGTAGCGTAATGTCTTGCAGCGTAGCGTATACGTTTTATAATTTAAAATATGAAAAAAATCTTGTACTGTGTCTAAATTTACCTATGATAGTAGATTTTGGAAAAAGTTGCGATTTATAGTCTGGAAAATACTGTACTCTCTGATTCTCATTATTAATAATTATTTTTCTTCTTTAAAGCTGGAAGACTTGCATTGAAAAGAAACTCCAGTGGGCCAAGAATCGATGTTCGGACGATGGAAGATGAACAAGGTCCACGACGAAGCCAAAGGAATCGTGTACCACCTTTACAATACTGGAAAAACGAAAGAATAAACTATGAAAGAAGGATGTCGGGTACGAAGAATGTTTTTCACGTAATAGATCAAACACGAGTCTGAGTGTTTCATCAGGGGCATTGAACTCTAAGTAAACTGGAACGCTAACTTCATAAGTCAGGCCCTATGAATGGATGAAGCCACAAATCTTTAAATGTTAAATGAGTTTTGAGCAGAAATACTTAACGCTGAACGTTGGGCTGTATATGAAACTGAAGCTATTGAAAAATGCTATTTGGTATAGAAACTTCAAGAGTTTAGCTAAAAGGGAAATAATTAAAAAATATAAAAACAACTGCCATTTTGTTTGCCGTACGTTACAAAATGGCAGTTGTTTTTATATTTTTTAATTATTTCCCTTTTAGCTAAACTCTTGAAGTTTCTATACCAAATAGCATTTTTCAATAGCTTCAGTTTCGTATATAGCCCAACGTGTTCAGCGTTAAGTAGTTCAGCTCAAAACTCAGAAAAACTACAACAAGTTTCTTAGTGTTATTTCCCAGCGAAATATGGTCGAACATTTACTACATTTTAAAAAGTTTAAAATAACGAGGAAACTTATACTATACATCAAATTGAAGCCAATGCTATTTCTAAAAACATACGTATAAAACAATGTATTTCAATCCCTTGTTTTGGAGTAATTTGTTATCGTCCTAAACAAAATATATGACAGGATGAAAATTAAGTAACTTGAAGCACCTGCAAAGGGACTGGCACTGGCTTCAAAATCCCCGCCTGAGTTATCGTTCCAGTCTTCTTATAGTTCAATGATCAGGGGTTCCAAACACGAGAAAACAAATGAAAGCCGAGAGCGTAGCCCCGAGATTTTTATTGTTTTCGAGTGTTTGGAGTTCCCTGATGAAACACGGTAAACGAGTGTTTGATCTTGCTTCTCAAACGAGTATTCGCATCGCGATTTGCGGTGTTTTCTTCATCGATTTTCAATATGCAGATTGAGAAATGTGATTCAGTTCACTAGGAAGTTTCCTACAGGTTTTCATTGGGTATCAAAACTCATGCCTGTGATGTGGTTGGTATACGTTCATGGATTGGCTACGATAATTAAAATCACTTGAAAATCTACATGTTTGGTGTTGTGAGAGAAACACATCCACATGCTTCCTTTCCATTAATTTGGTTTGATATTAGCAAAGATATATATAACCTTCTCTGCATGATAACTCATTATGCACATATGACGTCAAAATGTTTACTTTGCATATCAAACAAACTGAAATATCTCGACAACGAAGGGGAAAGTTACTGTAAGCCCGGTTAGACGGGGTTAGTACTTGGATGGGTGACCGCTTGGGAATCACCCCGTTGTCGGGCTTGGAACTAATGTGAGTAGAGTTGTAGTTGATCTCTCCTGTGCTTCGAGGGCTTTTCGCCGGGTTATCCGGTTTTCCTCCCTCCGTAAAATCAACGCCTACATGTACACGCGTAAAAATCTAGCAAGTTGTTACAGCATTGTTGCCTGAACAATGCTGTAACAACTTGTTGACATATGTGAACAACATTGATAAATGAACAACATTGTTCATCATTGTTTCAACAAGTGAAGAACGTGTTGATACATCAACCATGTTCACCATTGTTGTAACATTGTTGTTCATCGTTGTTATTTCGTCATGCTGTTACAACATGTCGTATCATGTGCGAATAACATTGTTGGCTATAAAAATGTGCTTTTGGAACAACTTGTTCATGACTGTTTATTTATCCGTGAACAAGGTGTTCGAACCATAAGTGAACAACTTGTTGACAACTTGTTCACGGCGAGCAGCACAACATTGTTCACGCCTGTTGACAACCGTGAACAAGTTGTGCGTTTTTACGCGTGTACATCATGGTAGTCCTGTTCAACTGGGGCATTTCGCCCAGTTTGACCACCAGTTGCGATGAAGCTATTAAATCAAGGAAACGAAAAACTGCAAAAGATGTTACTCTGTTATTTTAAGTGTTCTTTCAAACAAGACAAACTTAATTTTCGTCGTTTTTAGGTTGGGTTGTTAAAGATGTTATTGTGAACCCATCGCCAAGCATTAACACTCGAAAACGAAAAACAACTACTAAAGCATCAGCACATAAGGCGAAGAAAGGTAAGCTGGTTTTTCAATCACTCGGGAGGGATTAAAATGACAGTTCAATATTACATAGTTGAAGTACGGGGAGCACGGATGGCGTGTGCTGTTAGGGTGCTGCCTCTCACCAATAGTTAAGCCCGGTTAGATGGGGTTAGTATTTGGATGGGTGACCGTCTAGGAACAACCCCGTTCTCGAGCTTGGGACTCATGTGAATAGAGTTTAGTTGGTCTCTCCTGTGCTTCGAGGGTTTTTCGCCGGGTTCTCCGGTTTTCCTCCCTCCGTAAAATCAACACCTAGGGCTTAGCTGGGATCCGTGGTCTGAACTGTGTCGTATGGCGGCTGCTTAAAGCGCCTTTGATATGCCTCGACACGGCCACATTGAAAAATCCTTAGGAGTAATTTGATTGTAAAGATACACGTTTGATGTATCCTAATTAAAGACCTTTAAGTACATTAACTATAGCAGTCGTTCTGTTCTGATAAAGATCATTCATTTCAGGAGCGAGAGTTGATGTTTCAGCTGGTAAGCTAGAAGGATGGGAGTTGGTATGTATATACTTCAACTTGTTGGTGAGAACGACTGTAACAAAATTATCGGTATATAGAAAAATCACGGTATATATAAGTTAATCTCAAACTCATTAATAATTCATGAAGAAAACACAAAGGAAATCAGTACCGTGTCGGTGGTTTGGTTATTGGAGGAAGAAATTACATAAATTAAGCAAACTTTCATCTTGATTTTCTCTTAAAATACTGATTTGTTTGAGATGCTATATCATACACTCGGAGGAGTGTTTCATCAGGATATCCAAACACCTCGAAGTTTGTTCAAAAACCTCGACTTCGCCTCGGTTTTCAACAAACGTCTCGGTGTTTGGATATCCTGATGAAACACTCCTCCGAGTGTATGATATATTACATAACACACTTTAAGATTTGCATTGATGATTGACGTTATAAGGCAAACCGACCAATGAGAATTTCACGTCATGATTTAGGACGCAGCTATCTAAAATTCTGTGGCATCCGTGCGGGCTCTCTCTTTCTCTTGTATGCATTCCCCTCCCTCTCTCCCATCCACAAGAGCCTGCTAGCAGGCTAAACCACCCATGAGCGTGCCTGGGCGTTTGAGGCAAGCGATTGCGTGCGCCTCGTACATCGCGTCTTGCAACCAGTTGTCCGAAAATGTCCGGCAGGAAATTTTTTGTAAAAGTTGTTCGCAGGAAATTTTTTGTATCTTGCAGGAAATATTTGTCAGTTTTTTTAATCCAAATCTTAGTTTAGCAGGAAATATTTATTTTTGGATTTTGCTGCCAGGAAGAAAAATGCTTTATCTAGGACTGCTTGCAACATAACGGAACATTATACGTAGCGGAACATCTTACAAGTTACAACATAATGAGGCGTTTTATAGCGTGGCGCAACATGTTATAACGCACCGTAAGACGTATCGTGACATTGTAGCGCTGCACTCATATTTATTAATCTCTATGCAATGTTCTAGAGCCAAAGTAATGTTTCTGAAGATCTTGAAGAGGACATTGATCCTATTACCGCAGTAATCAACCCTGACACCATGAAAGAAGTCAAAATGAGTGAGAAATTTTGCTGGAAATTCCATGTGATATCTCCTTATATTTTTTCCTTCCTTCCTTCCTTCCTTCCTTCCTTCCTTCCTTCCTTCCTTCCTTCCTTCCTTCCTTCCTTCCTTCCTTCCTTCCTTCCTTCCTTCCTTCCGTCCTTCCTTCCTTCTTTCCTGTCTGCATTCCTTCCTGCCTTCCTGCCTGCCTTCCTGCCTTCCTTCCTGCCTTCCTTCCTGCCTTCCTGCCTTCCTGCCTTCCTTCCTTCCCTCCTTCCTTCCTTCCTTCCTTCCTTCCTTCCTTCCTTCCTTCCTTCCTTCCTTCCTTCCTTCCTTCCTTGCTTGTTTGTTTGTTTGCTTCCTTCCTTCCTTTCTTCCTTCCTTCCTTCCTTCCTTCCTTCCTTCCTTCCTTCCTTCCTTCCTTCCTTCCTTCCTTCCTGCCTGCCTGCCTGGCTGTCTGCCTTTCTTCCTGCCTTTCTTCCTGCCTTTCTTCCTTCTTTCTTTCCTTCCTTCCGTCCTTCCTTCCTTTCTTCCTTCCTTCTTTCCTTTCTTCCTGCCTGCCTGCTTTTCTTCCTTCCTTCTTTCCTTAATTCCTTGCTTGTTTGTTTGTTTGTTTTGTTTGCTTCCTTCCTTCCTTGCTTCCTTCCCTCCTTCCTTCCTTCCCTCCTTCCTTCCTTCCTTCCTTGCTTGCTTCTCACCCTTCCTTCTTTCCTTCCATCGTTCGTTTCTTCTCTCTCTTTTTCCTTCCTTCTTTTGTGGTTTACTGGTATTATTTTAATCTATACATGTATTGTAAATGTTTTAGAACTGCTTCACTCGAGTAGAATGCTTGACTTCCAATCACCCGTGGGAACTGAGGGCGCTGATGCTACTCCACTCTTGATGCATAAATACTTCTCGCATAAACAGTTCGGAGCTGGACAAATCCTTCTTCAACCTGGAGCAGAGAAAGGAAGACAACATGTCCGCAGGGATACTATGGTAGTCATAAACCTAGAAATAACCTTCATTAGTGCTCAGAAACTTGTAGTGGTAGTCCACCCTAGCTAGTTGGTCTGGGTTTTCTATGCCATTTCCTCATAATTTTGTCAAATAGTTTTTATACCTTTTGTCTTATTGCTCATGAACAATGTTTAAAAGTGCCTTGGGGCCTGCTTATATGATCCAGGTGTACTGGGATGTCCCGGTTGCCGGGATAAATTTCATCTCGGGTTTATATGGAGTAAACAAAGTGCTCGTCCCGGTTGACCAGGATGAATTTCATCCTGGGTCAAAAAGCGCGGGAATTTAAGGAAATGGAGCAAAAAAGCGAAAACTCTCCCTAATTCTACTATGTTATAGAAGTTATTTCACTTTTATTCAGTGTTTTGTCTCTAGACCTGACCGTAATATTCAAAGTTACAAGCATTGTAGTTCAGTAAACTTCATCGCGGTCTACCGGGATATTGCGTTTATATGGACAAACATTTGTCCCGCCTGATCGGGATCCCGGTTGCTTTAGCCGAGATCCCAGTCAGGCGAGCCGTCCCGCTCTCCATATAAACGTAGCTTGGAAAATTACAGTATTAAAATGATCTACAACAAGCCGAGATCCCGGTACACCGTAGTGCCCGGCCATGGTCCCTCTAGTTCTATGATTTGAGGACTTTGCAGAAGCGAACAAAAATACAGACCTGTTTTCTAATGTCTAGTTTATGCTAAGCAGTATGCAACTTTGTACTTTTGTTAGATATTTCATATTCTTTCTGGGCGTGTCCAGGTGTCCGTTCATAATCACAGTTTTGTCTTGGCAAAGGGCTCTTCATTTTTTGTACCCGAAGGTGAGTAAAGACTACCTACCACCATCACCACTACCACCACTACCACCACCACCATCACCACTACCACCATCACCACTACCATCACTACTACCACCATCACCACTACCACCATCACCACTACCACCACTACCACCACCATCATCACATTGTCATCACCACACCACTATCAACATCACCACTACCACGTAACCACCATCATCATCACTACTATCACCATGCTACCACTAGCTACCACCATCACCACTACCATCATCACACCACCACTACCACCATCACCACACCACCATCACACCACCACTACCACCATCACACCACCACTACCACCATCACACCACCACTACTACCATCACCACACCACCACTACCATCACCACACCACCACTACCATCACCACCATCAACATCAACCCCCATCACCACTACCATCACTACCACCACACCATCATCACCACCACTACCACCACACCATCATCACCACCACCACATTGTCATCACCACACCACTATCAACATCAACCAACATCACCACTACCACGTAACCACCATCATCATCGCTACTATCACCACACTACCACCATCACCACACCACCACTACCATCATCACCACTACCACCATCAACATCAACCACTACCATCAATACCACCACCTCCATCATCGCCATCAATCACCACCACCGCTACCATATCACAACTACCAGCACTTCTATCACCACCTACTGTACTATCACCACCACTACCCATGCTTGAATTGTGAATCATCTTTGAGTCTGACATTCTTTTCTTTTCTTCTTCAGGAAATGTGTACAATATTAAAAATGTTGAAACCAACAAGGACGCTTGCTTGTTTTTTACTCAACTCAAAGGTTGATTGCTCATCAACATCATCGTCTTCTTAACCAGATCAGCAGCCACTGACAGTTTGAGAAAATGTTTGTATGCATGGAGTTTTGTACAACTAGTTATAATCTGATTTTATATCGTGTAAAGTTTGAAAAAAATACAAATACAACTTAGTAGAGTTGCACCTGATGCATCAATTAATCAATCACACCCTCCCTGAAATTAGTTACTGCTACCAACAATCAGATCATCGACGACAGTTAAGCATGCTATTTATTTCACATCAAATAATTCATGAAGAAAATTCAAAAGAAATGAATATTTTTAATCAATATCTATAAATCGCATACAGATTTGTCCTGATTTATATAAACTTTTTCCTAAGTTTACTTAGCTAAAATCACTCCAACTTGAAAAATAGTTTGAAAACATGGCTACTTAGATGCATCCATTTGATAAGTACGATAAAGCATTCGCAGCCGATCTGTATCTGATTTACTATGGCTCACTTGCAGCTCACCTTGTGCTTTATCTATTACTTAAAATTGGTAAAATAGTCTTATTTCAATTTCTACATGTACTTCAATTGTGGTACATGAAACATCAGGACTTTAGAATACAACGTGATTAATTTAATATGATATTACGATTGACTGATTATTGATCACGATTAATCAATTTCAAAAATGATCTGATGATGGACACAACTTTATAAATTATTGGTTTTAAAGAGATAGGTTTTTAACAATTTGAGGCCTGGACCTCTCCTGCTGCTGAATAAAATACTAAAGACTCATCTTCAGGCTTCAAAGGGTTATAGAGAAAACTAATTCTTTACCAAATCTTGTTTATTTCTGAAAACAATGTTATTCTTAGTCATTGTCCAAACATTTGGAACCAGTTTATTGTTAAATAAATCCTTTTACAAAGCCAATACTAGTAATTATGTAGGTAATCAACAAGGCTATATTTACACTTCACAATTCAAAAAAATAATACATAGAACACTTGGTTTATAATTTCAGTCTTTGTTTCGGATCACCGTCCTTGTAAATGACATGGTTATCATTGTACGGGAACTCTTTAGGTGTCTAAAGAAAAAAATAGATGTTAGTTTTACAAGGCAAATGTAAGCTTGGAAATGCTGGTTTATCTGACACTAAATCTTGTTGTTTTGATTGCTAGAACAGTTCCAATTACTCACATAGTCATTTCTATTGCCTTGTTTTGTCTTGCCATAAAGGTAGCCAGCGTACATGAAACCACCAAGAAAGGCAAAGGCAGTCATCAGGTGACGAAGGGCTTCATGTCTAAAATGACACGTTAAATACAAAAATGAGTTGCTGCCGAGAAGCAGGACTCGTACACACAACCTTTTGATTGCTGAGCTAACATATCCATCTCTTCTCTTAACAACATGACCAACTACTAAGTGTTGTTAGTGTACTGCCTCACTGCTGCAGTCCAAAGCCCGGTTGGATGGAGTTAGTCCTTGGATGGGTGATCACCTAGGCATGACCTTGTGTTCAAACTTGAGACTCATCGTATAAGTAGAGACTAGAGTTGTTGTTGGTCTCTCGTGTGCATGTACCAGTTCAAGCTTTGAGCATTTTTTGGACCATAATTATTTATTGTTCAAATTCATAAATGGAACAAATTAAAATTTTCTTACGGAGGGTATAAACTTTTCTCTGGTGCATCGTACATCCACACATTTAGTGCATCGTCCTCTTCATGTACCTTAGAGAAAAATAAAATGGTTAAGTTCCTGAGGCTGGTACAGACTCCCCATAGTGGTTTCCTCCATTTCTCTCTCTATGAATCCTCTCTTTTCAGACAACACTCTCTCAATGTCCATCTTCTCACACCTTCAAACTCACATGACCTGCTTTTCTTCACCCAGTCGCCATCTTTCCAAAATACATTTCCAAGCCATCTCAAGTCTCAACTAGTTCCACCTTAAAACATCAGACCATGAGCTATCGTCTCTTACTGTGTCACCGTAGTTTCGTCGTTCTTGTATATCCCACCAACCACATGGTTCTTTTGTCTGGGCTGAGATGTGTGGTAAGTTAGGGTAGCTACCAAGATCTAGACCATCATCTGGCCAATTATTTCTCTCTGCAACTGGTTTACCGGAAACTGCAGCAAAAAAATGGCTGAACATAAGAGGCATAGCAAATCAACAACCAGGGGTGATCCCTGACACAGATTTGTATCACAAATTTGTGTTGCAATGCCATTGCAAGGTGGGATCTCAATACCATTGCGATACAAGTTGGTTTGTGTAACCATGGTTTACATAGTGTGCTTTGCAGTAAAATGAAGTATTTTTAAAATACTTCAATATACTACAAATTTTTTTTCTTACTTGTAATATCACCATTGCAATTTTCCTCTACATTTCATCGAGTGTAAATACCAATATTAATGATATTACGAGTCTCGATTATTCCTAAGACAAGACCAGTTGCGAAAAATGCAACTACCCGGCCTTCAGCAGGAATCGAACCCACAACCCTGGGAAACTAGTCCAGCACCCTAACCAACTGGGCCACGAAGGCTGTTGCCGAGAGCTTGGTCATGAGTTGTAGTATATATGAGATGGAAGGTAATGCCGGTGAATGTATAGACCATCGCAATTTTCCTCAACAAAAGGGCTGACTCCTCATAATTTGCCACTTTAATACAAGCATCAATACTTTCAGTTTCCGGCCCAATTATGATGCACTATGGGATAGAATCAAAGGTCAAGTGAGCACCAATTAAGTCAGTGCAATTGTTGTGGCTCGTGAATACTCTTTGTTAACAATGGCACTGATGTAATTGGTGCTCACGTGACCTTTGATTCTATCCCATAGTGCATCACAATTGGGCCGGAAACTGAAATTCTTGATGCTTGTATACTCTGGCCTAAACTTGAAACTTGATTAAACTTTCATAATTTTCATTTAATTTGGAGTAGGCAAACAGAAAAATATTATCGAATTAACTTTAAAAAGTAAAAAAGCGTTGAACAAATATACTGTACAAAGCTCAGTTTTCAAATTATAATATAACTAAGTTTTCCATATCTAAACAACCAATTATCCCGTTGGTAGCTTTATTTTTATGTATATATTCAACTTAATCAAACCATTGAATACTTACCTAATCGACTCGTACAAAATAAAGGTCTTAAAGATGAAGAAAACAGACATTTACGCTCAATAGTTCTGAGTAACCTGAAGGCGGCCATCTTGAATTTCTATCGAACAAAATTTCGCGTCAAAATAGCGACAAAAATACCGAGATATCCCATAGTTCTTTGCGGTTGAAAAGGGGCGTTTCCTGGAATTCGGCAGAAAAATGTCAAAACTGAAAATTCAGAAAGTGTGAAATATTTCTCCTTTTTTTTCATGTAGTGACGACAAAATAACTTAGTTTAAATTAATTGTTTTTTTAAATAAGGGAATAATTATTTGCATTAGTTAACCTTGGCCGAAGTCATCCTCTGAACAACTAACGATAGATTATCTTACGGAAATTAAGATGTTTCTTAATTTGGTTGCCTATCCGCACCTTCTTAATAATAAAGTGGGTTTAATTGATATGTTATGCGCGCAACTTTTTTTACTTTTCTCTTAATATGCGCTGCCGTGTTGACAACTATACGGGGAATGCGCTTTTACAAGCCTTGTTTTACATTACAGAATGCGATATCAAGCCGACAGCGTATTCTTATAATTAAGTTTATCACCTACACGTGTAAAAATCTCGCAGCTGGTTAATAACAGGATGTGTTTGCAACAAGCCTGTTAACAAATTGTGATTTTATCAAGCCAATATACAAGCTTGTTATTGTCAACCTTGTATTAGCAACTTGTTACGGGCGGAGCAGTAACAAGTTGTTGGAACAACTTGTCACAAGTCAGCCGTTGAAATCATCAACCTTGTTTTTTTTCAGTAACGGCTTGTTGGGACAGCCTTGGAACAACCCGAGCGTTTTCACGTGTGTAAAACAATTTGCTGCCGACTTCAGCGTTCTATTTGCGGCGTCATTCAGACCATTTCGACAGGTTTTTGATGGGTTTTTGACGACACTAAGTCTAATTTCAGAACGTAGAAGGCGTTTTTCAATTTTCAACCAATATCGTTGACCCACTAGGTGTTCTCATCGTTTTTTGTGTAAGTTACACAAAGTAAGTTACACAAAGAACGATGAGAACACCTAGAACTTGCTAGAAAGTACATAAAAGGGTTTCATGCTCAAAAACGTTTCCAGCCCGATGTTTTGGTAATGGAAGGGCGTTTATTTTTCCGTAAACACACCACGCACATTCCAACCATAACTTGCGTTCCCATGTCTACAGTATTGTTTTCAATTATGACTTTTCGTGTTCTCTCCTGGCTACTGATATTTATGCTATTAAGATTGTGATTTCCCCTAGTTTCTCGCTTGGTGTATAATACAATAATGTCATTTACGATAGTCGATAGCGTTTGTAAACACAATTGTCTCTGTTCGTTTAGATCTTTGATTCAGTTCGTTGGCCTCCAGTCTAATTTCATTTCCAGATACTTTCCCGTCAGGTTGTTTGCTATAATAGGTGAAAAATAAAAATATCATATCACAACATCGTTGCCCAGTTCCGTCATCAATAAAGTTTTTGAAAAAATATGCGAGGCTTGTTAATTATCGGAAGTTTACGATAGAACAGAATAGGACCGAAATAGTAATTTATATGTTTAACCAGGTTTCGCCCATGATCTATTTGTTAACTATTTCAGCTAGCGTGTTCAAAATTGCATTGTGATTACAAATATATTAATTTACATGGTAAAAAACTAAATTACAATTACATCACGTTGTTAAGCCCTAATCAAACGAGAACGCAAGTCATCGCAAGTTGGCAGTCGCGCTATCTCAGCCAGCCGCTCTGAATAGTTTCCCGAAAATATCATGTACCGTGACAAAGTTAAAACTTGTTTAAAACACTCATGAAACTTTTATTTTCTTAATTTGGGTGTTCAAACGACCGCCACAGAAATTCTGACTGCCAACTTGCGATGACTTGCGTTCTCGTTTGATTATGGCTTTACATGTACTCAAATTTACACAATGAGTGGCTGTTCTGTATCTGGGTATACAGACACGAGGGGAAGCCGAGTGCCTGTATCCCGATACAGAACGGACACGAATTCTGTAAATTACTTCTAAAACGATCTATTTGGTAAGTTCATCGGCGTAGTAATTTTTCTAAAATAAAACGTTGTCCAAGTCGAGAAAATCAAAGCTAAAGTTTATGTTAATCAAGAGGAATCTATATCATAGTATATATAGTTTTGAATTTTCCTCATGAATTATTAATCAGTTTTAGATTATATTGTTACATATTGTTACATTATATTGTTACATTATATTGTTTCATTATATTGTTACATTACATTGTTACATTACAATTAAATTGTTACATTAAATTGTTACATTATATTGTTACATTACAATTAAATTGTTACATTATATTGTTACATTACAATTAAATTGTTACATTATATTGTTACATTACAATTAAATTGTTACATTATATTGTTACATTACAATTAAATTGTTACATTATATTGTTACATTACAATTAAATTGTTACATTATATTGTTACATTACAATTAAATTGTTACATTATATTGTTACATTACAATTAAATTGTTACATTATATTGTTACATTACAATTAAATTGTTACATTATATTGTTACATTACAATTAAATTGTTACATTATATTGTTACATTACAATTAAATTGTTACATTATATTGTTACATTACAATTAAATTGAAATTGTTACATTATATTGTTACATTACAATTAAATTGTTACATTATATTGTTACATTACAATTAAATTGTTACATTATATTGTTACATTACAATTAAATTGAAATTGTTACATTATATTGTTACATTACAATTAAATTGTTACATTATATTGTTACATTACAATTAAATTGTTTCATTATATTGTTACATTACAATTAAATTGTTACATTAAATTGTTACATTATATTGTTACATTACAATTAAATTGTTACATTATATTGTTACATTACAATTAAATTGTTTCATTATATTGTTACATTACAATTAAATTGTTACATTATATTGTTACATTACAATTAAATTGTTACATTATATTGTTACATTACAATTAAATTGTTAAATTATATTGTTACATTACAATTAAATTGTTACATTATATTGTTACATTACAATTAAATTGTTACATTATATTGTTACATTACAATTAAATTGTTACATTATATTGTTACATTACAATTAAATTGTTACATTATATTGTTACATTACAATTAAATTGTTACATTATATTGTTACATTACAATTAAATTGTTACATTATATTGTTACATATTGTTACATTATATTGTTACATTACAATTAAATTGTTACATTATATTGTTACATTACAATTAAATTGAAATTGTTACATTATATTGTTACATTACAATTAAATTGTTACATTATATTGTTACATTACAATTAAATTGTTACATTATATTGTTACATTACAATTAAATTGTTACATTATATTGTTACATATTGTTACATTATATTGTTACATTACAATTAAATTGTTACATTATATTGTTTATACTTTACATTATATTATATTATTACATTTGAATATAAACGCAGAAAAACTTAGATGCCTGCGGAGGAGGCTAGTCCTTTGCAAAAAAAACATGTTTAAAAAACATGTCGGAAGTTCACGGTATTAAAATTCCAGCGATCATCTCCGAAAGAATGCGAGGTATTCCGAACTACGTGCAGGAGATGGCGTTTTGGGGGGAACCGCTGGTTTCAGTGGCTACCGTTCGCGGTAACTCCACGCCCATTTTGATCTTGTCAGTGGTACAGTAGGTTGAAAATATCACGACTTTTCTTTGGATTTGATTCGAAGAAGAATCGGCGTATTTGCCGTGAGAAATGTCGAAAGAAAAGGATACAGAACGGCAGTACAAGCTTGTGGTTGTTGGCGGTGGAGGTGTCGGCAAGTCTGCTCTAACCATTCAATTTATCCAGTCTCACTTTGTCAGTGATTATGATCCAACGATCGAGGATAGCTATCGCAAGCAGTGTGTTATTGATGAACGGGTCGCTCATTTAGATAGTAAGTACCGTTTATTCGAGCTTTTTAAACTAGATCCTACTTCCTTTGAACTACGAGGAACTGTAGAAAAATTACAGATGAGAAAATGCCGTGTTCTCTCCATATATAAACGTTTAATTAGCAGAAATTCAGTAAGGAAAAAATCCGAGGAATGACCCTGCCCTTATTCGCTTGGGAGCTGCCATTTCTGGACTCCTGTTCGTCTCAATGGAACTCGTATTCCTGTTTCGCCGTTTCGATTTTCACTAGACTTCTATTTCCCGTACGTTCAACTGCTATTTCTTATTCATGACCTAACGACTTAAATGAGGTTTTGAATAAACTACAAGCTGCTAATCAGCTTTTTACGAATGTTTTTTCCCAACAACGAATCTCGTTCGAAATACTAGAAGTTGATTGTTCTAATTATTACATTCCCAAACACTGAACAAAAATCAAATCGAAGCTCTACTTTCGATCGCGGGTTTAAAGTCTTTGCAAGGAAACACTGGTGTAAATTTTGTACACATTAAAATAATTTACTATGTCTGTTTCGAGGGAGTGGCTTTTGCTTGAAATCGCTTGTAAAATACCAGAAGAAAATAATTCTACATTATTTCCATTCTTGAAACTACATTCCCGATTCGAAATGTCGCAAAATCGTTCATTTTTGCGTTCTGCCGAAGGCCGAACGCTTTCATTCTCTCCGCATTTTAAAGTCAACACAAGACGATTTTGAATTTAAACTGAAGTTAACAGTGAAATATTTGTGTTGTAGAATAAGGAATTATATTCTAAACAGCGATCAGAACTAAGTTTTGGGTAAAAAAAGCGGCATTTTATAAACATTTCAACACAGACATAACCGCCTTGGAAGTAATGTAAACATTAGCTACATTTGTAAGAACATTGCATTGTCATAAATAATGTGAGAAGTTGCGTTGATCATATTATGAAAGTAGCCTAATTTTAATATTGCATTAATTATCCCAAGCTCTAGTATTGTGCTGTGGGAACAACTGTATTCTTCATAAAGCAAGTGTACATTTATAATGTTGTCTTTAATCAACTCAGAATTTTAGTCTTCTGATTATTGATTAATTATTTAGGGATATTCAACATGGGGATTAAAAATTAATGTATGATTTTGTTATTAAATATGAAATAAACTAGTCACTATCACACAGTGTTTATCAGATTCGATTAACCCATTCCTGCTTGACTCAGCCAAAAATGATCCATTTATTATTTCACTCGGTCTAATGCCACATGATTTTATTGGCTTATCAACGATAGACCCTTAGAGCAATGGGTAACAGTCAAAATAGAAAGACTTTCCCACTTCTTCTGTAGTTCATTGCGTATTACTGTATTTCTGTAGCTACTATCAAAGCCTGAAATATTTTTGATAAAAAATATCAAGAATTGATGACTTTTATCACTAGACTTCCCTCACGCTTCAGTAGCGGCTACAGAAATACAGTAATACACAACCAACTACAGAAGTGGAAGTGGGAAGGTATTTCCATTTTAACTGTAATATTGGTGGCAATTACTTTGGGGCTTACAGTAATTGGCTAAGTTGTTGTAGTTGCCATGCCGTCGTACTTGTGTTGTGACAGTGTGTTGTTCTTATTCACGTTTGTAATTAGTTTTAAATGTTACAAAGCTTAGAAGATAAACATGTTATTAACTTGTTAACCCATTCCTGTTTGAGTGATAAAAACCCCAACTTTTTGTTATTTACTCAAAGGACACTACTGTACATGTTGGTACAAGTAATACTAGTTTTTGTCATGCAAGTCATGTACTGTATGTATGCTTTTTCAAATCATTACCCCAACTGTCACTACATAACTGTGTACAGTTATGTTCCTACAATGTAATTACTGTTCAGACTGGCTAATATACCAAGCACTTGTCAGAGGCGACTCCAGTATAGAGGGTCTTTGTTGTTGGGCTGGTACCTAGAACTGTTTCAGATTTACCCATTGCTGTCTAGGATGTTTGAAGGTTCTCTCTTTGTTGAGTAAAATTGTCTGGTGTTAGAGTAAAACGATCAAGGGGCAGAATGGGTCAACTGATTATTCAATCAATTGATTATGGCTCTGGCAATCAGTCTGACAATCTTTTTATTGACATTGATGATTAAGATCCTGTTTATCATATTATCGTTTTGCTGTAGTTAAAATTTGATATGCAATCTCAAGCATCATTTTGTCATTCAGGTTCCAATAAATATGATATATTAACATTATCTTTTTTATTCTAGTTCTTGATACAGCTGGTCAAGAGGTTAGTATTAGCAAAGTTTGCTTTTGACTAAATTGTTTGACAGATGCAAAACATTTGCATGGTATTACAGTACATGATTTATCGACTGCATATCCATGTACATACTCAATATAATTTATATTATTTTGTTTATACAATCTGTTTTTACTGAAAAATAAGCATGTACTAATCTTTTTTCAATGTACAGTACTGTACATCATTCAGAATTAAAAATAATTAATTTAACCGGTAGTTAAAAGAACTGTTTATTTTTAGCTTGTACTAGTGTAACTGTGAACATTTAAAAAAAATATTACATTTAATATTAATTAATTAATTATTAAATTTAATATTATATAAAACATAAACATTTGTATATTCTAAGCAATGTTGTTTTACTGTCATTGTTTTATATAAGGCCTTTTGCCCTGTAGATCTACCCTGTTTTTTCCCTCCTAATTTGGCCAATGAATGTTAATGATCCTGGTTACCATATACGTAGGATTGTGTCTTTCCCACGTATTTGACAACACTGGAATTTAAAACAAAATAAATAAAAAGGCTTGAAAGTTCTTTCCACTCAAAAGTACTTGAATATTTATCAACTTCATTCTCAGGGAATTTCAATGAGAAAAGTTTACAGAAGGCTGCATTTTGATGATTTGGAAATGTCAGTACAATTTTGACTAGTTTACTAAAGTGAAGAAATTACAGTACTGGTACTTATACATTTTTTAAAATTTTATTATTTATAATAATTTATTTGAATTACTTTGTTAGGAATTTAGTGCTATGAGAGAGCAATATATGCGAAGTGGAGAAGGGTTTTTATTGGTGTTTTCACTGACAGATAGGTCCAGGTAAAAATTATATTACTTTTAATGAACTTATTTCTCCTTGAACCAGCAACAAATGGCCTATCTTAAGGCTACTTTCCACTCAGGAAAATCTTCCACAGGACCGGCTGAACGGACAGGGAAGTTTTCTTTATCTTGTGAGCTCTCAGTCGGAACTAATGACTTTAACACAAAAGAAACTTTCCTGTCCGTTCCTATCCTGTGGAAGATTTTCCTGAGTGGAAACTAGCCTTTTCTCTGCTGAACACCAGTTGGTTGATTTTATTTGTCAAAGGGACTGACACTGTCAGCCTGCCAGCCTTTTTACAGTGTCAATAATTGATGCTAAAAAGTGCAAAAGTGTTCTTTTGTACTTTTGGTATTACTCTGTACTACGGTTCTGGTTTGAGACTGTGTGGACACGCGTAATTTGACAACACACGTTTCATGCGGGAAACTAACATGTTGCTAAGCGGAAACTGCGACGTTACTAAGGCCAAACGGAAATGTTTCTTCATGAAAACATTGCGTTGTGGGGTTTGTCAGCGAAATGGCCGATCGGAAAAGAACTGTGGAGTTCTTAGCTTCACTTGATGAAGATTTAATTGTGTATGAAGATGAGTTATAAACATGACAACATTTGCTTTGAAAATTTGGTGCTGCGTTTCAAATTGAAACAAAACCGTTTGGCCTTAGTAACATTACAGTTTCCGCTTAGCAACATGTTAGTTTCCCATGTGAAACGACTGTGTTGTCAAATTACGTGTGTCCATGCTCAAACCGGAACCGTATTTTATTTTAATATGTTTTTTGTGTTCAATTTATCAATTTATAGTTTCGATGAAATCAACAAATTTTACAATCAGATTTTAAGAGTAAAAGACAGGTAAGATCAATCTTTTTTGGGCTTACTGTATATACATTCATCTTAATTTAATAGGCATGGTTTCATTAGCTGAGGAAATGGAAGGGCAGCGTGTAATTCAATGTTTTCTTGTGTGTTTTTTTTTGTTAATTATTTAGAAGTGAATTTCCAATGATCATAGCAGGAAACAAATCGGATTTAGAGCGAGAAAGAGTGGTGAGATAATTTATTATGATAAAAAATAAAATGTTGCACAGTGTTGAACAGATAATTCTAGGGAAGTGAAAAAAGTGGGAACTGCTTCTCATCACTTGATGAAGGGCTCATGCAGACTGCTTGAAATGTCAGTATTGTAAAAATGCTAAAAATCCCTGTAGTTTACTTTGTTAAGAGATATGATTTGTATTTACATACATGTTTGTTTTTGTATTTCTGAATACCTGTTCAAGAATGGTCAGTACAGTAATAATAAAAACATTTTTTAATCCTACTGCTGGTCAACTTTGGTTTTGGGATATATATTCTTTATCACATTTAACTACGGTAACTGTTCTTTTGTTAACTAAAATGTTTGTTTGTTGTAAGGTCTCGTCACAGGAAGGGAATGAACTGGGAAGGCAATTGAAAATCCCCTATATTGAATCAAGTGCCAAGACGAGGACCAACGTTGATGCAGCCTTTCATGACCTTGTTCGGGCTATAAGGTAAATCATTGCATAATAATTTGAAGAAAAAACAATATTAATTATAAGTTCCAAGCATTTTACAGTTCTCAAGCATTTTAAAAGTGACTTTTTTCTTCTTCTTTTTTATTCGAAGGAAATTTTATGCAGCCCACGAAACCCCAGCCAAGAAACCAAAACGAAAGAAAATCTGTGTTATCCTGTGAATGACACTGACGTTTGTGTTGACTAAGTTGAAAATGACCTGTACAGACAAAACTCTGTTTCTCTCTCAAAAAAACAAACAACATTGTTGGTCTGTCCTTGAGAGAGAAAGTTGGCAGATTCAAGTCTGTTTTATTTCTTTCGTTATTTTTTTCATTCCAGTCCTTCCATATAAAATAGAATAACTGAGAAACAATCGCTCTTCTGACTAAATCTCTAACCCATTTGGCAAGTGAAATAGTGAATAAAATAATCCGTAGATTTTCTCACTTTTCAGCTTGTTCCCGACATTCCTGCCAGATATAGTTTGATCTGTGTACACTGTCCTTTTTTTTTGCTGATTAAATTATAAGAATTATTCTTTTATATTAATAGTCTGTTTCATGTTTCTACTTGCCAAAGACTTGTATAACAAAAGGTTTGAAGTAGGAGGAGACTTAATTGGGTGGGGAGGTATTTTACGTTTGGTGGTTGAAATTACATAAAAATATGGGATTTTTTTCTTGAGAATTTCAAAAACTCATTAATAATTCACGAGGAAAACACAAAGGGAAATCATGACTGTGACGTGTCTCTATATGTGATAGAGACACGCTCGCTATTTTCGATGAACTTTATCTTCGATTTTGCGACTCAGACAACTTCAATTTTCAAAATTGGTTTCTATATGAGCTTATTATATGGGTAGTTTTTGAAGCCATTTAAAACATTCGCAGTACATGTTTTATCAGATCTAAAGCACTCGACTATCTCCTCGTGTTTTAAATCTGATAAAGCACTGCTGCTCATGTTTTTAAATAGTACTTCAAGAATTAATCGCAACTTGCTACTGTAGGAAGTTGGATAAAAACTAATTCTTCTCATTGATACCCAGAGCCTTCGCCACACACAAACGAAAGCTCTGGGATAATCTACAACTGGGAAGTGTTTTAATTGGCTAGCTGAAGGTGGCTTCCTTTTAAGTGGCAACAAGTTTTTCTGTTCCCCAGTGATGGATTATCCCAGAGCCTTCATTTGCATACTGTGAAGGCTCTGGGTAATGAAATTGTATTCAGGTTTGTTGTCTTGTTGTTTAATGGTCAAGTGTGGTATTACAACCACTGTTTATAGAACAGCAGACGAACATTTGTAGCAATGGGCAATCAATCAGTTACAATACCTTAGTAGTTGTGTTTTCTCAAGAGTTGCTGCCAATTTGTGAAAATGTTTTTATTCAGGTTTTGTGATTCTAGTTGTTAGTCTATGTAAATGATAATTTTCTGAAATGATTATTATATCTTTTAGTTTATTAATGGTTGTCTGGCATGATTGTTTCTGTATTTTACGTTAGGAAATATATAATTATAACACTATAGCAACATGTTTTTTTTCAACCTTCAAAGTCGGGTTTCCGAGAATTTGTTTTCAACTCTAGTGCCATAAATAGTACCATATACTATTTTCTATATACTATACTATACTATATACTATACTGTACTGTACTCTGTACTACAATATGATACAATAGAATATAGCAAATGAGTAAATATTAAAAAATATCTAACTCTAGGTTTTGTTCTAAATACATTAATTGCTGTGTACATTAAATCTAGGAAACTAATGTGTGCTGTCCTATTTTAGTGTAAAAAATCATAACACGTCTTACTGTAAATTATCCCGTTCTTGGGTACGCTGTGGTTGTGTTGTGCAGCGCTTTAAGAATCAAGAGTAAAGACTGGGTACGAGATCGTTTAAAATTCGGATTTTACAATTAAATGGGGTTTTTTCTCCCCGAAGAGTCGCAAACGATGAAGTCCTCTAAAGCAGACTCCTGACAAAGAATTCGGCTATTTTCAATAATACAGCATTAAATTACTCGCAAAGGAAGCCATTGAAATACATAGGAAATTGTTTAGGCTTGGTGGTTGCTACGCAACATACGCCATTTTGGATCGAGCTTTGCTTGGAAGAGAAGAGGGAAGATCAGTTTAGACCCAAAAGAACTTGATTTCGACGAGATTTTAAACAAAGATTGTCCACTTTACTGTTAAACTATATTCCTAAAAGCATGTAGTCGTCTGTGGAGTGGGCTTAGACTTCTAAATAAAGACGTCTTCTTGCGAAAAAGCCGAAAATGAGCGAGGCTATGTACACGAGTTCTGGCAGTTTGAAAAGGAAGGGAACTAGTTCTCTGAAACGAGATCTTTATCCTTCAAAGCAACGTGGTTATTATTCAGATATTCTACGAGACGAAGCTGCAAGTGAACTACAGGTAAATATTGAGATAGAAGTTATAATAGAAATGCTTCAACATTTATAGAATTTACAAAATATTACACATTTATAACGCAGTCCACACGAAAGTCCACTTTCACGATTTCCAAATGCCAATGCCAGAACCAGGTTCTGAGATTGGGCAAAGTTCATCATGTACAATTGCTTCGTTCTTTAAAATTACCTGATTAACTTCACGACAAACAACAAGGACATACAATTTAAACCTTCGGCTTTACATTAAAAGAGTTTTTAGGCAATCCTGGCTAATATTTGTGTCGCTAAACACGCATTCAAAAGTGGTGGGGAATTCCATTTTTCTGGTTCTGTTTTAAGCTTTCTGATTTTGTTTCTATAGGGTGTCAAAAATGGTCCGCCAAGAAATGAGAGCAAAGTGTGGAAGACAGTTAAAGAGAAACATATTCCAAATGGTATATTATTTTTAATTTACAGTAGTTTGACTATTTCAAGACGTACTCATTCAAACATATATTTTTCAAAAATTTTAAATAGTTTTTAAAATATTACTTAATGGTTACTTGCATTTTTTGTTTCTGTATATAATTATATTACACTTTTTAAATGTGAGAATATCTTAAATTGTGATTAATCAAGAACATGGTCATTATGGGAAAATATTAGACTATGTGTATATAAAAGACCCTAATCTGATATTTTTCTATATTATGATCAAGTGGACAAGCTGGTTACCAGTAATACTGTATGATGGTGGTGGTGGGGTTGATGGTGGTGATGTTGATGGTTGTGGTGGTGATGGTGGTCTTGGTGGTGGTGGTGGTGGTGGTGGTGGTGGTGTTGATGGTTGTGGTGGTGGTGATGGTGGTGGGGTTGATGGTGGTGGTGGTGTTGATGGTTGTGGTGGTGATGGTAGTCTTGGTGGTGGTGGTGGTGGTGTTGATGGTTGTGGTGGTGGTGATGGTGGTGGTGGGGTTGATGGTGGTGGTGGTGGTGGGGTTGATGGTGGTGGTGTTGATGGTTGTGGTGGTGTTGATAGTTGTGATGGTGGTGGTGGTGGTGATGGTGGTGGTGGTGATGGTGGTGGGGTTGATGGTGGTGGTGTTGATGGTGGTGGTGTTGATGGTTGTGGTGGTGGTGTTGATGGTTGTGGTGGTGGTGTTGATGGTTGTGGTGGTGGTGGTGGTGTTGATGGTTGTGGTGGTGGTGTTGATGGTTGTGGTGGTGGTGGTGGTGGTGGTGTTGATGGTTGTGGTGGTTGTGGTGGTGGTGGTGGTGTTGATGGTTGTGGTGGTGGTGGTGTTGGTGGTTGTGGTGGTGGTGTTGATGGTTGTGGTGGTGATGGTGGTCTTGGTGGTGGTGTTGGTAGTGGTGGTGGTGGTGGTGCTGTTGTTGTTGTTGTTGTTGTTGCTGCTGCTGCTGCTGATGTTATTGCTGATGTTCTTGTTGTTCTTGTTGATTATTAAAGGCTATGATTTTAGTCTTTCTATTGGATGTTCAACTACTGTATAAGTGTCACTGTTACTGTATACAAGTTAGCTGACATTGTTTTCTTATTTTTTAATTTGAAGTTACAACATTCAAAGGACCAGAAGGTAAAGCAATTGAATCAAGTGTTTCATTTGGACCATCAACAGCTCCTGTTACTAACTCAGTAAGTTTTCTGTCAATGCAGTATTTGCTCATAACTTGAGCCACCCCCAAAACAGCTAGCCCCTAATTATTGTTTTACTGTGTTTAACACCAGATGATTTTACTCATCAAAGAGAGAACCCTCAGACATCCTAGGCAGCAATGACTTAACAAGTGATTAACCCATTCCTGCCTGAGCTGGTCAAAAACAGCTCCTTTATTGTTTACTCTGTCTAACACCAGATGATTTTACTCATCAAAGAGCAAACCCCCAGACATCCTAGGCAGCAATGAGTTAACAAGTGATTAACCCATTCCTGCCTGAGCTGGTCAAAAATGGTCCCTTTATTGTTTTACTCTGTCTAACACCAGATGATTTTACTCATCAAAGAGAGAACCCTCAGACATCCTAGGCAGCAATGAGTTAACATTAGTCATTAGCCCATTCCTGCCTGCTTCTTTATTACATTCATTATGCTGTATCTTGTGTAGGATTTCCCTTGGTCATCATGGGAACCCAAAGTCCAACTGCCTTTCGAAACGGAGCCTGGTCAAGTTCCCCGAAAGATTGCCATTGAAAGGTAATGTTTATGTATAGAAAGAATTTTTGTGTATGCAATGTAGAGTTTCAGTTACTAAGGCTCGTTTCAAACGTCACTCTTCTCATGCGGTGAACCTAATACAAGTATTAAGTGCGGCAGAAGAGCGACATTTGAATCAATTAAGAGTGGCAGATTGTATTAGGAGCGGCAGATTGTATTAGGAGCCGCAGATTGTATTAGGAGGGGCCGATTGTATTAAGAGCCGCAGATTGTATTAGGAGCGGCAGATTGTATTAGGAGCCGCAGATTGTATTAGGAAGTGGCAGATTGTATTAGGAGCGGCCGATTGTATTAAGAGCCGCAGATTGTATTAGGAGCGGCAGATTGTATTAGGAGCCGCAGATTGTATTAGGAAGTGGCAGATTGTATTAAGAGCAGCGAGGCCTGTCGCATTATGCGACGTTGGAGCGACTCTGATTCAAACGTCGAGCTTCTCATGTGCCGAACCTAATGCATAAATTATTTTAATGTATTATCGCTGCCACTGATCATGCGCAAGGTTTTTGCCAAGTTTTTAATGAGTTTGAGGAATTAAGTTCGACGTTTGAATCGCTCCAGAGGCGCTCCAACGTCGAATCTATTTGTATATCACCGGAAGCACGGGTGGCGTGTGCTGTTAGCGCGCTGCCTCTCACCAAAAAGTTAAGCCCGGTTAGACGAGCGTGCGACAATTTACGCCAAGTGGAAATCCAGCTTTAAGCCCCGCACAGACGACCAAGTTTTCCTTGACAAGTTTTTCCTTGACAAGTTTTATTTGTTCGTGTGCACGACACAAATTGACAAGTTTTTCCTTGACGAGGAGCCTTGTTCAAAAGCTAGTTATGCCAGCTTTTGAACAAGGAAATTTGTTCGTGTGTATAGTCGTCAAGGAAAACTTGACAACTCATCTCCGAAGCTTATTACGCGATCATTACTGTCAAGGAAAACTTGTCCAACCGTACACACGAGCAATTATAACTTGTCAAGGAAAATTGTTTGAAAAAAACGTGTTCATCGTACACACGAGCAAGGAAAGTTACCAAGGAACTTGTCAAGAAAAACTTGGTCGTCTGTGCGGGACTTTATAGGTTCGGCGCATGAGAAGAGCCGCGAGGTTTAACGGGCCTATATAAGGGCCTGTTCACATGAGGCGAGTTATCTCGGGGGGTAGGGTTATCCTTATTCCCCGAGATAACTCGGTGTTAGTTTATTTCCATGTTAAAAAAGTAAACCGTTCACATGAGACCGAGATAACTCGGGGGATAGGGATAACTCGGCCGGAGCGATAGGGTAACCCTAGCCCCCGAGTTATCCCTACCTACATGTGAACGCTTTCACCTGAGTTATCTCGGGGGGTAGGGTCAACTTAGAGCATGCGTATTTATGCTGTTGTTCGGGATAACTCGGGGTGAAGCGTTCACATGAAGCTAGGGTTATCTCGAGGACCAGGGACAACTCGGTAGTTGCGATTTCCACGCGATTTCCACGCGGTTTCCACGCGATTTCCACCTGGTTTTCACGAGGTACGCGGTTTCCACGCAATTCCACGCGATTTCCACGCAATTCCACGCGATTTCCACGGGATTTCCACGCGATTTCCACGCGGTTTCCACGCGATTTCCACGCGATTTCCACGCGGTTTCCACGCGGTTTCCACGCGGTTTCCACGCGGTTTCCACGCGATTTCCACGCGGTTTCCACGCGGTTTCCACCCGGTTTTCACGAGGTACGCGGTTTCCACGCAATTCCACGCGATTTCCACGCGATTTCCCTACCCCCGGAGATAACCCGGTCTCATGTGAACAGGCCCTAAGTTTTGTATATTTTTTTATTTCACTGTAGATGTAAACGGCTTTATGCTAGCCTAGACCTTGAAGCTTTACTTGAGGAAAGAGACGTCTCAACGTCTGATTTAATGCCACAGAAAGACTTCAACATGAGAGTGGATCTCACTAAAGCCGACCCAAAAAACAAGCCTCTTTATCCGCCATTCCTTTCGTTGGATATATTTGACAACACCGAATACGATTGTCGTCATCCTCAAGAATGGCTCAACCTCGGTGTTGTCCACTCATTTCAAAAGCCTGTCCCCGGGAAAGCACTTTTGTCCTCAACTGGGAAAGATATTGCGGATCCCGGTAGGTTCAAATGGATGGACGTAGGGGTACTGAAATGTAACATGAGTACTCAGTTGTACTTTGTGAAAGCAGTCGCTATCGATGGAATCCAACACAATGTTATTTCCAAGGGGACCAAGCTGAATGCATTTATTCAGAAAGATAATGAATCATCGAAGAAGAACAGGTTGCCACGGTCGTTGACTGTTGAAGGGTGTTGGATTCCTAGGATAAGGTTGATGTTTTGCGCTGAAGATCCAGTGGTGTTTGCTGATAGAGTGGCGTATGCATACAGACTACGACAGCAAACAGAAGCGTTGATTCGCTATCATTTGTATGTTGATTGTATGCCAGTTGATGGCGTGGCAGAGCTCGAGACATCGTCCTTGGAGAGAATGGTGGAGTGGGCAAGTGAAACGAGCATGTTGAAGAAGGCTCCAAGGTAAGGTTAGAGCAGCTGTGGTCAAAACTTAAGTTAGCTCACGTAAGGTGATCTGACGTGACGTGTCTGACGTGACATAATCCGACTACTGATCTCGATAAAACCATGGATAGTAAAATGAGTCTTTTTACTATCCATGGTAAAACTGGATGGGGCATGAGGCCGGATTTAGCGTGCCAGTTGTATGATGACGTGACCACTACCTAAGATGGCCGCCACTAAAGTTCATAAGCTTTCGTAGATTGAAAACAGACAAAAAGAGTTATTTTAAGAAAATTTAAACGAATGTGAGGACACAAGAAGTACTCAATGTGTTTTAAGACGCTAATTTCTTGCATTTGTTTCTGTTACTGAGCTGTAAAACCTTTAAATTTCGTTGTTTTTCTTCAGTGCCGACAACGGAGAAACTTCACGATGATATAAACTGAAAAACAGACTATATCTGGTGTTGTGTACTTGCCATCTTTTGACTGTATTTGTTGTTAAACAGTAAAAACTAAACGAACCGGCATCTGTTGTTTGCTTTACGGCTTTTCCGACTCCCCCGGCACAGAGTACTTAATATTCCTCCCCCGGATAATCTGACCGTGCTGACATCAAGATTGCTTATGCCAGTCAACTTTAGGATTGGGAACAAGTTCTAAGGCCGCAATGCGTCATATGTTCCACTACGTAAGATGGCGGCGACTGTCACGAAATGTTTGACTGCTGGCCATAGGGAATGGCCTATCCAGTTTATATATAGAGATCGGTGAATCCGACGCGACGTAATCTGACGCGACTTGTCGTGACGTGATCTGACGTAACGTGACTGATCGTGACGTAACGTTATTGTTTGATGTGACGTAATCTGACGTGACGTTTTTTGATGTGACGTAATCTGACGTGACGTCATCGGACGTGACGTGTTTCTGAGTTTCAGGTTCTTCTAACGTGTTACCCCAGAAGCGATCGTGTGAAATCTCATAATAATATCATAAAACAATATAAATTGATGTAATTTTCTCACCAAGGCCAAAAAATAAAATGAAACGAAAGGAGATTAGTCGCTCATTATTTTTATACATTCTGCATTTATCTTGTAGTTTCGGTGAGCAACTGCGCGTTCTTTCCAGTGAAGTGAAGCTTGATTTTGCCCGAGCAATGAACAAGATCTCATTCGACAAGATAGTTTGTAGTATGCCAGGAAAATTTTGGTATGTGACCTTACCAGAATCCCAGCAAGAAATAGTACCACAAACAGGTAATGTTCTACACCAATGAAAATTCTACAGGAGAGTTCAACATTTATATAATAGTGTCTAACAAAAGCTGACTCCAAAACCTTGGATGAAAATATCGAGTGTAAAAATGTAGAGTGTTGTGTAGGCAGTGTTTTGGATAGAGCAAAGTGAAAAGATGGTAAACTGCTGAGAATAGTTTTGATAACGAAATACTGACGTTTCAAGCAGAGTCCTTCATCAGAGTAAAAAGTAGAGTGCTGTGTAGGCAGTGTTTTAGATAGAGCAAAGTGAAAAGATGGTAAACTGTTGAGAATAGTTTTGATAACGAAATACTGACGTTTCAAGCAGAGTCCTTCATCAGAGTAAAAAGTAGAGTGCTGTGTAGGCAGTGTTTTAGATAGAGCAAAGTGAAAAGATGGTAAACTGCTGAGAATAGTTTTAATAACGAAATACTGACGTTTCAAGCAGAGCTTTTGACAAGAGTAAAAAGTAGAGTGCTGTGTAGGCAGTGTTTTAGATAGAGCAAAGTGAAAAGATGGTAAACTACTGAGAATAGTTTTAATAACGAAATACTGACGTTTCGAGCAGAGCCCTTCATCAGAGTAAATCATGGAGTAATTTAAAAGTAGAGTGTTGTGTAGGCAGTGTTTTAGATAGAGCAAAGTGGAAAGGTAGTAAACTGCCGACAATAGTTTTCATAACGAAATACTGATGTTTCGATTGGAGCCCTTTGTCAGAGTAAAATGTGATGAAGGGCTCTGCTTGAAACGTCAGTATTTCGCTATCAAAACTATTCTCAGCAGTTTACCATCTTGTCACTTTGCTCTATCTAAAACACTGCCTACACAACACTCTACTTTCTTCACACTATAGGGAAATGAATGGGGGTTGGGAACTCCAGCTCTATAACATCAATACGGTAACTTATGCAACAACTTTGACAAACATCTACTGAGACGCTCTCTTTCTCCATAAAAACACAATTAGGTTATTACCCTGAAGTTCCTGAATGTCCGTTTGATGAAAAATTTGACCAGTTTGCGTTTGGTTCGTTGCTCACCCGTGGTGAAGTAATCCATGCGATGAACAAAGTGCGAGCTGAGTGCAATAAAGTGGCAGCCATGTGTTTGTTCCATCTTCCTATTACGAAAAGCATGAGACTGGAGGAGTTTGAACAAGCACAGAGTCAAGCTAGTTCACAGGTAAGAATTAGAATTGGAGTTAAAATTAGAATGAGGAGAAAGAGGAGAAGGAGGAGGAGGAGGAGGAGGAGAAAGAGAAGAAGGAGAAGAAGAAGGAGTAGGAGGAGGAGGAGGAGAAGGAGAAGGAGGAGGAGAGGGAGAAAGAGGAGAAGGAGAAAGAGGAGGAGAAGGAGGAGGAGAAGGAGAAAGAGGAGAAGGAGGATGAGGAGATGGAGAAGGAAAAGGAAAAGGAGAAAGAGGAGAAGGAGAAGGACGAGAAGGAGAAGGAGGAGAAGGAGAAGGAGAAAGAGGAGGAGAAGGAGAAGGAGAAAGAGGAGGAGAAGGAGGAGGAGAAGGAGAAAGAGGAGGAGGAGGAGAAGGAAAAGGAGAAAGAGAAGAAGGAGGAGGAGAAGGAGAAGGAGAAGGAGGAAGAAGGGGAAGGAGAAGGAGAAGAAGAAGAAAGAAGGAGAAAGAGAAGGAGAAAGAGAAGGAGGAGGAGAAGGAGGAGGAGAAGGAGAGGAAAGAGGAGGAGAAAGAGAAGGAGAGGAAGGAGAAAGAGAAGGAGAGGAAGGAGAAAGAGAAGGAAGAGAAGGAAGAGAAGGAGAAGGAAGATAAGAAGGAGAAAGAGAAGGAGGAGAAGGAGAAGGAGAAGAAGGAGAAAGAGAAGGAGAAGAAGGAGAAAGAGAAGAAGGAGAAAGAAAACGAGAAGAAGGAGAAAGAAAACGAGAAGAAGGAGAAAGAAAACGAGAAGAAGGAGAAAGAAAACGAGAAGGAGAAAGAGAAGGAGAAGAAGGAGAAAGAGAAGAAAAAGGTGAACGAGAATGACGACCACACAAGCTTGTGCCTTAAATGACTTATTGCGTTGAAACAAAGGCAATCAAATTGAATGAGAATGTGGATTGACATTTTTAGGTGCAATTGTTCTTAAAAGATAGCTGGTTAAGTACTTTGCGTTCTGCCATCCGATCAAGTCTTGCTGAGGCCGGCAAGGGCTGGTTTAATCTTGATGAAACAATCTGGGAGGTATACAAAATCTCGAAACTTGCCAAGTTTATGCAACTGGTCAACTTTGCTATGCAGGTAATGAGCTACAAGATCATTCAACTCACAATCTTTGATACTCTAGTTCAACACTCTACCAACTGAACTACAAGATCATCCAACTCACAATCTTTGACACTCTAGTTCAACACTCTATCAACTGAACTACAAGATCATTCAACTCACAATCTTTGATACTCTAGTTCAACACTCTATCAACTGAACTACAAGATCATTCAACTCACAATCTTTGATACTCTAGTTCAACACTCTATCAACTGAGCTACAAGATCATTCAACTCACAATCTTTGATACTCTAGTTCAACACTCTATCAACTGAACTACAAGATCATCCAACTCACAATCTTTGATACTCTAGTTCAACACTCTATCAACTGAGCTACAAGATCATCCAACTCACAATCTTTGATACTCTAGTTCAACACTCTATCAACTGAACTACAAGATCATCCAACTCACAATCTTTGATACTCTAGTTCAACACTCTATCAACTGAACTACAAGATCATTCAACTCACAATCTTTGATACTCTAGTTCAACACTCTATCAACTGAACTACAAGATCATTCAACTCACAATCTTTGATACTCTAGTTCAACACTCTATCAACTGAGCTACAAGATCATCCAACTCACAATCTTTGATACTCTAGTTAAACACTCTATCAACTGAACTACAAGATCATTCAACTCACAATCTTTGATACTCTAGTTCAACACTCTATCAACTGAACTACAAGATCATCCAACTCACAATCTTTGACACTCTAGTTAAACACTCTACCATATATAACATACCGTTGCCTTGACGATTTTCCAGGACTCTTTGCGGTATTTGGTACAAGACTCTTTGGCATTATACAAACACATGATATTTGATGGCTGTCATGAGGTTCTAGACGTGGAGGAAAATCTTGACTGGGGAGATGATATCATCAACAGTCCTTACAAGTAAGAATACAAGACTAGTGTCATACTCTGGGTACTCTTGTTTCCTTCTGTAGTAACACTGGACCAATGAGGGATGGTCCTTACTGGACCTCTAGAGAGAACAGTTTAGATATGACTGATAGGGTTATCCAGTATAAATAAAGTTAGTTTAGTTTACTCTGGTTTCCTTCTGTAGTAACACTGGATCAATGAGGGATGGTCCTTACTGGACCTCTAGAGAGAACAGTTTAGATATGACTGATAGGATTATCCAGTATAAATAAAGTTAGTTTAGTTTACTCTGGTTTCCTTCTGTAGTAACACTGGACCAATGAGGGATGATCCTTACTGGACCTCTAGGAAGAACAGTTTAGATATGACTGATAGGATTATCCAGTATAAATAAAGTTAGTTTAGTTTACTCTGGTTTCCTTCTGTAGTAACACTGGACCAATGAGGGATGATCCTTACTGGACCTCTAGGAAGAACAGTTTAGATATGACTGATAGGATTATCCAGTATAAATAAAGTTAGTTTAGTTTACCCTGGTTTTCCACTGTAGTAACACTGGATCAATGAGGGGTGGTCATTACTGGACCTCTAGAGAGAACAGTTTAGATATGACTATATAGGGTTATCCAGTATAAATAAAGTTAGTTTAATTTACTCCAGTTTCCTCCTGTAGTAACATTGGATCAATGAGGGATGTTCCTTACTGGACCTCTAGAGAGAACAGTTTAGATATGACTGATAGGGTTATCCAGTATAAATAAAGTTAGTTTAGTTTACTCTGGTTTCCTTCTGTAGTAACACTGGATCAATGAGGGATGATCCTTACTGGACCTCTAGAGAGAACAGTTTAGATATGACTGATAGGATTATCCAGTATAAATAAAGTTAGTTTAGTTTACTCTGGTTTCCTTCTGTAGTAACACTGGATCAATGAGGGATGATCCTTACTGGACCTCTAGAGAGAACAGTTTAGATCTGACTGATAGGATTATCCAGTATAAATAAAGTTAGTTTAGTTTACTCTGGTTTCCTCCTGTATTAACACTGGACCAATGGGGGATGTTCCTTACTGGACCTCTAGAGAGAACAGTTTAGATATGACTGATAGGACTATCCAGTATAAATAAAGTTAGTTTAATTCAGTTTCCTCCTGTAGTAACACTAGATCAATGAGGGATGGTCCTTACTGGACCTCTAGAGAGAACAGTTTAGATATGACTGATAGGGTTATCCAGTATAAATAAAGTTAGTTTAGTTTACTCTGGTTTCCTCCTTTAGTAACACTGGACCAATGAGGAATGGTCCTTACTGGACCTCTAGAGAGAACAGTTTAGATATGACTGATTGGGTTATCCAGTGAGTTAGTTTAGTTTACTCTGGTTTCCTCCTTTAGTAACACTGGACCAATGAGGAATGGTCCTTACTAGTATAAGTAAAGTTAGTTTAGTTTAGTATAGTATTAAAAAATCTATTCACATTATATTGATTTTCTAGGCCTAAGAAAAACCCTTTGTTCTTCATTGATTTGAGTATCGACAAGGACGGAGTGTGCTACAGTACAGATCTCCAGAACTTCGAACAAACTGTAATTAGTTTGTTTGACAAAGGAATATCTTGTACAAAGAATGTGCCACAGTTGGAAAAGATGGTGATGAAGAAACTTTTCTGGAGTGCAACACCTTTGCTGGAGACTGTGGGCGAGAATGAGCCACCAGTAGTTGAGATGAGAGAGTTCGTTAGAAAAGCCATACAGCAATCTATTGTACCACTCAAGGCTTATGCTAAACAATATGAAAAACACTTGGAGTTATTCAACTTGGATATCAACGAGTACTTGGGGTTAGTCTTGTCTACCTTAGATTTTTCTCCAAGACGTTTCTCCATTGACAATTTAACGGGCATATGACTTGAAAATTAAGTTTGTCTTATTGAAAAGAACATTTAAAATTATTAAATAACATCTTTTGCAGTTTTTGGTTTCCTTGCTTCGTTTTTGAGATATTCCAGTTTGTTTGATATACAAATGACACAACTTTTTACGTCACATGTGCATAATGAGTTATCAGAAAAGGTTACATATCTTTGCTATTATGAAAACATGGGCTTAACTCAAAGGAAGCATGTGCGTGTTTCTACCCACAACACCAAACATGTAGAATTCCAAGTGATTTCGTTTCACAATAGCAAAGATATGTAACCTTCTCTCGGTAACTCATAATACTCATTATGCACGTGTGACGTAAAAAGTTGTGTCATTTGCATATCAAACAAACGGGAATATCTCAAAAACGAAGCAAGGAAACCAAAAACTGCAAAATATGTTATTTGATCATTTTAAATGTTCTTTTCAATAAGACAAGCTTAATTTTCGAGTCATATGCCCTTTAAATCGTCTGGCCTAAGACAGAGTAAAACAATAAAGGAGCTGTTTTTGACCAGCTCAGGCAGGAATGGGTTAATCACTTGTTAACTCATTGCTGTCTAGGATGTCTGAGGGTTCTCTCTTTGATGAGTAAAAATTATCTGGTGTTAGACAGAGTAAAACAATAAAGGAGCTGTTTTTGACCAGCTCAGGCAGGAATGGGTTAATCACTTGTTAACCCATTGCTGCCTAGGATGTCTGAGGGTTCTCTCGTTGACGAGTAAAATCATCTGGTGTTAGACAGAGTAAAACAATAAAGGGGTCGTTTTTGACCAGCTCAGGCAGGAATGAGTTAATCACTTATTAACTCATTGCTGCCTAGGATGTCTGAGGGTTCTCTCGTTGACGAGTAAAATCGTCTGGTGTTAGACAAAGTAAAAAGATCAAGTTGTCCCAGAACATTTAAGGCGTTAAAGCTAATTCTATTCTTGTTGTTTATTTTAAAGTGAGTACGACAGTCAGGAGCACAGTGCAGTGGAAGTGAAGCAAGAAATTGAGAAACATCTTGCAGAAAAAGAGATTATTGAAAACAGTATTCCTTCGTTGATTGTGATTGGACCATACCAAGTGAACACTGATGGCGTACGGCAGAAACTGGCCAATAAGAGAAAGGCTTTGGCTAATCAAGTCATTGAACTCTTGGCCAAGAAATTAAGAAAACAAAACGATGAGGTATCTTCACTTAATTCGCTTTACTTTCATTTCACTTCACTTCGCTTCACTTTCCTTTCATTTCACTTCATTTCACTTCGCTTCACTTTGGTTCACTTCACTTCGCTTCACTTCGCTTCACTTCGCTTCACTTCGCTTCACTTCACTTCACTTCGCTTCACTTCACTTCGCTTCACTTCACTTCATTTCACTTCACTTCACTTCACTTCACTTCACTTCACTTCACTTCACTTCACTTCGCTTCGCTTCGCTTCGCTTCGCTTCGCTTCGCTTCGCTTCGCTTCGCTTCGCTTCGCTTCGCTTCGCTTCGCTTCGCTTCGCTTCACTTCACTTCACTTCACTTCACTTCACTTCACTTCACTTCACCTCACTTCACTTCACTTCACCTCACTTCACTTCACTTCACTTCACTTCACTTCACTTCACTTCACTTCACTTCACTTCACTTCACCTCACCTCACTTCCCTTCACCTCACTTCACTTCACTTCACTTCACTTCACTTTACTTCACTTTACTTTAATTTACTCTACTTTTTCACTCCACTCCGTTGCACTTTACTTTACTTTACTCCATTTCACTTCACTTTACTTCACGTAACTTCACTTCACTCTACTTTACTCCACTTCACTCCACTTAAATCCACTCTAGTGTACTTTACACCGCTCTACTCTACTTCACTCCACTTCGCTTCATTTCACTTGCTAGGTGTGTGAAGAATTCAAGCAAATTGCCAGAACTTTGTACGATAAACCAAATTGCATTGAAGAGTCGGCAGAACAGCGAGAATACATGAAGACCATTCCTGACTTGTTAAAGAAGAACCAAGAACTTATTGATAAAGCAGTAGTGGACTATGAACTAATTGAAGAGTTTTACTACAGTATATCACAGGATGACTTCAATGCAAAGTATGAGAGTATACATTCGTAGCTTTAGTTAGTATTTGAGTTTTATGTTAGTTGTATGAAGTGTTGGGTTCAGGTATGGTATGATTATGGTATGATTTGGTGTTGTGTGGTATGGTGTGGTAGGGTATAGTATGGTATGATATGGTATGGTAGGGTATAGTATGGTGTAGTATAGTATGGTATGATATGTTGTAGTGGGGTGTGGTATGGTATGGTATGGTATAGTATAGTATAGTATAGTATGGTGTAGTATTGTATGATATGGTATATTATGGTATGGTATGGTATGGTATGGTATGGTATGGTATGGTATAGTATAGTATAGTGTAATATTGTATTGTATGATATGGTGTATTGTGGTGGGGTGCGGTGTGGTATGGTATGGTGTGATGTGGGGTGGTATGGTGGGGTGGGGTATGGTATGGTGTATGGTATGGTATGGTATGGTATGGTATGGTATGGTATGGTATGGTAAAGCAAGATAAGGTGCAGTTGTGTTAGGTCAGGTGCTCAGCTGTGTGAGATGTGATGTGATAATGTGATAAGAGGTAAAGTTTCCCCATTGTTGTTGTGCTATAAAACTGATTTTTTTTTAAAATTTATTTTACCCAGGTGGACTGTCATTGGTTTTCCTCATAAAATTCAACAACAGATCGAAGCGACAGAACTGGCGCTAGAAGCTGACGAAGAACATTTTCAGAAGAACTTACTTTCTGATCAGACCACGTTTCAAGATCGCCTCGATACGCTGAACATGGTGATTGCGGGCTTCGCGGCCCACACGGACGTCAACCGAGCGCACGAGATTGCGAACGACGTCCGACGGATCTCGAAGCAGCTGAAAGAATGCCAGGGTCTAGCTAACACGTATAACAATAGGGAGAGGTTGTTCGGTCTGCCAGTTACCTCTGTAAGTGTCTAGGTAGAAGATATTTATCGTAGAACATGGAACTCAGGTGAAGATTAGCGAGGTTCAGATCACACGTCCACTACCACTACCACTACCGTAGATATAATTAAGCATGTCAAATATTGTTTTTACGTTCAGTAATGGTCGCAGGTCTCAAACCTAGTGCAAAAAGAAAGCGTTTTACGGTACTAGGATTAAAACCAACTACGACTACAGGACGAAAAAACGAACATTACATCAGCTTAACCACATTTACGGTAGCAGTAGCGGTAGTGGAAGTGTGATCTGAACCTCGCTAATATTGTTATTAGGTGCTACTTCGTGCATTGCGTTGGGAAAAACCTTGCGAGAAATAAAAAAACTCGCGTGACAATTCGTGTTTGTAACAGTGAGCTCTCTATATAACCACAGAATAGAAATACAACCAGAAGTCCAACACGCGTCGGAACCTTTGAAGTTTATATCCTCGCGCATGTCGCCTCGCGCATCTTGATTCCTCGCCATCCTACGCAATCCTGGCAAGGTCCCCCGGCAGTTTGGACCTTCAAAAGAAGGTTAATAATAGGCCATTTTGAAGGGAATTTGTTACGTTTGTGTTGTCATAGCAACTGACTCAATGTTACTAAAAATAACGGAATTATCTAATCTAAATTTGAAAAAAACTGTATCGAGACACCTTAAACCCGCAATCTGTTTGTATTTTTTCTAGTATGATAAATTGGGCAAGCTTTTAAAAGACTTTGACCCGTACAAGAACTTGTGGTTGACCACGTCAGACTGGCTAAAGTGGCATGACAGTTGGATGAATGATCCGCTGAACACTATTGACGCGGAACAGCTGGAGAACAGTGTTAGCAACTCGTTCAAAACGATGCACAAGTGTGGCCGACATTTCCAGGAAGTGCCGTCTGTTCAAGGAATAGCCAACGAGATCAAAGGCTGGATAGAAGATTTTAAACCTTTTATTCCACTCATACAAGGATTGAGGAACCCTGGAATGAGGAGTCGTCACTGGGACCAAGTAAGAGAATGGGGAGGAGGGAGGGAGGGGAGGGGAGGGAGGGAGGGAGGGAGGGAGGGAGGGAGGGAGGGAGGGAAGGAAGGAAGGAAGGAGGGAGGGAGGGAGGGAGGGAGGGAGGGAGGGAGGGAGGGAGGGAGGGAGGGAGGGAGGGAGGGAGGGAGGGAGGGAGGGAGGGAGGGAGGGAGGGAGGGAGGGAGGGAGGGAGGGAGGGAGGGAGGGAGGGAGGGAAGAAGGAAGGAAGGAAGGAAGGGAGAGAAGGGAGAGAAGGAGAGAGAAGGGAAGGTAGAAGTGAGGAATGCAGGCAGGAAAGGAGGGAGGGGGAGGGGGGACTGATCAAATTTGCTCTATTACGTTGGAGATATGTAACGCTTCACATCTTGACGTATTCTTGTTTCTTCCTATAGCTATCCAAAGACCTTGGGTTCACTATCGTTGCCAATCAACAACTTAATTTTGCCAAGTGTCTTGAAATGAAACTGCAAGATCATATTGGTATTATTGCAAAAGTGGCAGAAATTGCTGGCAAGGAATACTCTATTGAACAGGTGAAACTATATATATTATATTTAACAAATAGATTTCCGTGTGTGTGTGTGTGTGTGTATTGTAATAGATCACGTCACAGTATGTCATACAGAAGTGTATTAAACAATATTATTTAAAACTTTGCAACTATATGGACCTCAAGACACTAAACATCACAAGACCAAATTTTTTTCGATCTTCTCGAAGATATACACGATTTTCTATATAACTCGCATTTATCTGTACATAACTTTACGTCACAGTTCATCTCATTTACATATCAAACAAATCTAAATAACTTGAGAATGAAGTGAAATATGGAAAAATTGTTAAAGTAATTCTTTATTATTTTTTGGAGATCTTGAAGATACAGCAAACTTAATTTTCATTTCATTTCCTCTTTAAAATTGTTCTATTGTGTTCTTTCTTTAGGCTTTGGACAAGATGGAAAACGAGTGGGCTCCAATGGTGATGGAAGTGTTGGAATACAAAGAGACTGGTACCTATATTATAAAAGTGAGTGAAGATTGTTCTCAGTTGCTAGACGACCATATCGTGATGACACAAAGCATGTCGTTCTCGCCGTATAAGAAACCTTTTGAAGACCGTATCAATAACTGGGAAGGCAAACTAGTCATGACTCAAGATGTGTTGGATGAATGGTTGAATTGTCAACGAGCGTGGCTTTATCTCGAGCCAATCTTTAGCTCTGAGGATATTAACAGACAGTTACCTATCGAGAGTAAACGTTATCAGACGATGGAGAGAATTTGGAGGAAGGTCATGAGTAATGCTTACAATAATCCACAGGTAAGCATTGTAGTAGGATTAAGGCTATTGGTTTTCATTTCATTTCATTCCACTCTATTCCATTTCATCCTATTCCACTTTATTCCATTTCATTTGATTCTACTCCATTTCATTACATTCCAATCCATTACATTATTTTACTCCATTTTACTCTATTCTATTCCATTCAATTCTGTTCCATTTGATTCTATTTCATTTCATTCCACTCCACTCCATTCCATTCCATCCTATTCGATTCAATTTTATTTTATTCCATTTCACTCCATTTTATTTTATTCCATTTTACTCTATTCTATTCCATTCAATTCTGTTCTATTTTATTCTGTTTCATTTCATTCCACTCCACTCCACTCCATTCCATTCCATACCATCCTATTCGATTAAATTAAATAAGTGTAAGTGATAAAATGAACATCTAATTCTAGCAAACAACATTATTTCTTTGCAGGTAATATCCTTGTGTCCAGATGCTCGTCTCTTGGATAATCTCAGAGAATGCAACAAGTTGTTAGAACAGGTAGAAATTAAAGAAACAACATACAAAAGGAGGGAGGGAGGGAGGGAGGGAGGGAGGGAGGGAGGGAGGGAGGGAGGGAGGGAGGAGGGAGGGAGGGAGGGAGGGAGGGAGGGAGGAGGGAGGGAGGGAGGGAGGGAGGGAGGGAGGGAGGGAGGGAGGGAGGGAGGGAGGAGGGAGGGAGGGAGGGAGGGAGGGAGGGAGGGAGGGAGGGAGGGAGGGAGGGAGGGAGGGAGGGAGGGAGGGAGGAAGGAAGGAAGGAAGGAAGGGAGGGAGGAAGGGAGGGAGGAAGGAAGAATGGAAGGAAGGATGGATGGATGGATGGATGGATGGATGGATGGATGGTTGGTTGGTTGGATGGATGGATGGAAGGAAGGGAGGAAGGGTGGGTGGGTGGGTGGATGGATGGATGGATGGATGGATGGATGGACGGACGGACGGACGGACGGACGGACGGACGGACTGACGGACTGACGGACGGACGGACTGACGGACGGACGGATGGGTAGATAAATAGTTGATTGATTGGCTGTTTGATCGAAGCTCTGGTTTTGGGGACTAAGGGTCACTATTGCTTGTGTTCTAGGTTCAAAAAGGTCTTAGTGAATACTTAGAGACCAAGAGATCCGCCTTTCCAAGATTTTTCTTCTTATCTGACGATGAACTGTTGGAGATTCTTTCTCAAACCAAAGATCCCACTGCGGTGCAACCTCACTTGAGAAAATGCTTTGAGAACATTGCCAAGGTAATTTGTAATGTAACAGAGGTTTGGTACACACGCAAAAATGCACACTCTGTGTCAGACCTGATGCAGAATGATGTCAGATCTGTTCGGGAAAATGTAGCGACCCCTGATACAGCCTGTTGCAGTATCAGCTATGATACACCTATGATATCATATCTGTATCATACCTGCAGCTACAACAGACTGTTCAGAACAGATTCTGTCAAACTGTATCAGCCTGACACGGTCAGTGCTGTATATAACAGACTTAAACAGGTATGTTGTCTACGGAGCTGTCGCAGTCTGTTAGAAATTCTAACTAAATGTTTATACATCAGCGCTGGTACATTCTGTAGCTGTCAGGCTGTATCAAGGGTCGCGACATTTCTCTGAACAGATCTGATATCAGAGCTGATCAGACTGTGCGTTTTTACGTGTGTAAACGTTCATCATGCTCAATTGTGATCTCATTTTTAATTTTTATTTTTTGAAACAGCTTCAATTCGAAGACGATCTTCGTATTTCGAAGATGTTCTCGTCTGATGGTGAAGGGGTGCCTTTCTCGGAGGAGATGTATCCCCGGGGTAACGTGGAGGACTGGTTACTAGAAGTAGAGCGAGTGATGCAAGCGAGCTTAAAGAGTATTCTCCATCGTGCTATTGTCGCATATGAAGAGGTGAGTATAGGTAGCTAGTCTACTTATATACACCTTCTACCTGAGGAGCGTTGGTTCTATATATGGCGTCCACGTGACAGTGTTTTAGATAGAGCAAAGTGAAAAGATGGTAAACTGCTGAGAATAGTTTTAATAACGAAATACTGACATTTCAAGCAGAGCCCTTTATCAGAGTAAAAAGTAGAGTGCTGTGTAGGCAGTGTTTTAGATAGAGCAAAGTGAAAAGATGGTAAACTGCTGAGACAGAGTAAAAAGTAGAGTGCTGTGTAGGCAGTGTTTTAGATAGAGCAAAGTGAAAAGATGGTAAACTGCTGAGAATAGTTTTGATAACGAAATACTGACGTTTCTAACAGAGCCCTTCATCAGAGTAAAAAGTAGAGTGTTGCGTAGGCAGTGTATTAGATAGAGCAAAGTGAAAAGATGGGAGACTGCCGAGATTTTTAGCAACGAAATACTGACGTTTCGAGCAAAGCCCTTCATCAGAATTAAACTTAAAAGGCTTTGCTTAAAACGTCAGTATTTCGTCCTTAAAAATCTCGTCAGTTCCTCAACTATTTTGTTTACTACGGTACCAGCATTCGTATCATGGGTTCGCAGTTATAACATGTCAAGCCCACTGGTCAAGCTTCAAAACTTATATTGTTATTTTTTTTAATGTGTTTAGACGCCGAGAACGGAGTGGGTTCTGCAGTGGCCTGGTCAAGTCGTTATCGCTGGTTGTCAGATGCATTGGACGAAAGAGGTGTCCCTAGGTTTGGAAAAGGGTGAACTAAAAGAATTGTTTGTAAATTTAAAAAAACAGGTAAGTCTAAATATTTGTCTTCACAATTGTGAGTATTAACTACTTAATAACCGAGAGTGAAGTCTTTACGGTAAAATATTAAACCGAGGTCTTGCTGTGTTGACCGAGCGATAGCGAGGTTAATACGCTCAAGACCAAGTAGTTTATTATATGGCACTTTTTATTTCAAAATCAATCTTGTATTTCTTGGTCTTCGCTTCCTTTAACTTCGTCAAAACACCGAACTAGCGTTATTTTCTTCTGTTTCTTTCTCGTCTGGATACTAGAATTTACTTTTATAATGTTCATCGTCGTCTATTTAATCTATTTTCGCCGTTTTTCGGCAATAAAAGTTTCTTATTGGGATTTTTTGTTTGTTTCCAATCGTAGGGCATTTACAATTTTCATAATGCCCGTGGGCATTACGGAGAAATCTCGCCCCGTCAGCAACCAATCACAGCGCGTGATTTTACCGGAAGTAATGCGTGCCATACCATGTGTTATTAATGTGGACAGTGATGTAATTTTGTTTGGTTATTATTGTTTTGTGTTTTCTAGTTGAGTGACTTGGTGACTTTAGTGAGAGGGCAACTAACAAAACTGGAGAGAGCTATACTAGGTGCTCTCATTGTTATTGAGGTAATATTCTGATTATTCCATTTCATGTCACGTCACTTTACTTCATTCTTCTCAACTCAACTCCACTTCACTTCACTTCACTTCACTTTACTTCACTTCACTTCACTTCACTCCACTTCACTTCACTCCACTCCACTTCACTTCACTCTACTTCACTTCACTTCACTTCACTCTACTTCACTTCACTTCACTCCACTTTACTTCACTTCACTTCACTCCACTTTACTTCACTTCACTCTACTTCACTTCACTTCACTCTACTTTACTTCACTTCACTCCATTCTACTTCACTTCACTTTACTTTACTTCACTCTACTTTACTTCACTCTACTCCACTTCACTCTACTCCACTTCACTCCACTTTACTTAATTTCACTCTACTTTACTTCACTCTACTTTACTTCACTCTACTTCACTCCACTCTATTCACTTCACTCTACTTCACCTCACTTTACTCCACTCCACTCTACTTCACTTTACTCTACTCCACTCCACTTCACTTCACTTTACTTCACTCTACTTCACTTCACTCTACTTCACTCCACTCCACTTCACTCCACTCCACTCCACTCCACTTCACTTCACTCCACTCCACTCCACTCCACTCCACTCCACTCTACTTCACTCTGCTTCACTTTATTTCACTTCACTCCACTCCACTCCACTCTATTCTACTTCACTTCACTCCACTCCACTCCACTCTATTCCACTCCACTCCACTTCACTTCACTTCACTTCACTCCACTTCACTTCACTTCACTCCACTCCACTCCACTCCACATCACTTCACTTCACTTCACTTCACTTCACTCCACTTCACTTCACTCCACTTCACTTCACTCCACTTCACTTCACTCCACTTCACTTCACTCCACTTCACTTCACTTCACTTCACTTCACTTCACTTCACTTCACTTCACTCCACTCCACTCCACTTCACTTCACTTCACTTCACTTCACTTCACTTCACTTCACTCCACTTCACTTCACTTCACTTCACTCCACTCCACTTCACTTCACTCCACTTCACTTCACTCCACTTCACTTCACTCCACTTCACTTCACTTCACTTCACTCCACTTCACTTCACTTCACTTCACTCCACTCCACTTCACTTCACTCCACTTCACTTCACTCCACTTCACTTCACTCCACTTCACTTCACTCCACTTCACTCCACTCCACTCCACTTCAATTCCCTTCCCTTCCCTTCACTTCAGGTGCATGCTTGTGACGTAGTGGACAAAATGGTGGAAGAAAATGTTCGGAATATTAACGATTTTGAATGGATTAGTCAGTTAAGGTACGAAGTCAGAGATATAATGAATAGAAATTACAAATTATTAATAAAAAAAAACTTTTTAGTGTTAATAGATAATTAATATCTTTGTCTTGACTATCTGTTAATTATCTCTAATATAACCAGGTATTATTGGGTGGACGATCTTCTTATCAGAGCTGTGAATGCGGAATTTAAATACGGTTACGAATACCTTGGCAACAGTGGTCGTTTAGTGATCACGCCATTAACAGATCGTTGCTACCTTACATTAACTGGAGCTCTTCATTTGACGTTTGGTGGAGCACCTGCAGGACCAGCTGGGACTGGGAAGACGGAGACAACCAAGGTAAAAAGACAGTGGAGAAGTGATCAGTGAACTCTATATTCCTTAAGGCCTGGCCAAACGCTTTCAACATTTCATTCAACATCGTTCAACATTGTTGAATTCAACATGTTGAAAGCGTTTGGCCACCCCTGTTGAATGATGTTGAACGTTGTTGAATGGTGTTGAATGATGTTGAACGAAATTTGAACATGTTCAAATTTTCGTTCAACACGCGTTCAACATTTCTATTGTTCTCAAAATGTTGAAAGGTGTTGAACGCATTTGGCCACATTTCATTCAACTTTGTTGAACAGAGACATGCGCCATGCGGAATATTGTCGATTCCAGCTTTTGTGGTAGCCCGCGTTCAATTAATTGTCATTCATGAATGTTGAACGATGTTGAATTCATTTGGCCACTCGTGCTTTCAACATTATTCAACATCGTTCAACAATGTTGAATGCGATGTTGAAAGCGTTTGGCCAGGCCTTTATATCTGAAACGCTCATTTTAATGTAATTTTAGTGGATTTTCCTCGCGATGAGTAACGGATCATTTGGCGTTAGCTAGAGTAAATACCTGGGATTTTACATATTTAAGATATGTGGAACCTTCTGAGAAGATTTGTAATATATCTTCCTTTTCTAAAATGTCATCCTCATGGACTTTTTAGCTGTGAAAGTTGACGGAAGTGACGTCAAAGGAGGAATCTGTAAAGTGTTTTTTATATAGACAAATTCCTCTTTTGACGTCACTTCCGTCAACAGCCCGCAGTTTATAAACTACCAAATTTATTTTTATAGCATAATTTTCTCCTTTTCTAGGATCTTGCAAAAGCCATGGCTATTCAGTGTGTTGTGTTCAATTGCTCAGACCAACTTGATTTTATGGCCATGGGGAAATTCTTTAAAGGTCTTGCCAGGTAACTGAAGTCAAATGATGTGTTCAACGCAAACTTTTCATAATTTACGTTGGAAATTTAACCTAACTCGCTACTTACTTTGTGTTATCTCATCTTCAGCTCTGGTGCTTGGGCATGTTTTGACGAATTCAACCGCATTGACGTGGAAGTATTGTCCGTTGTCGCACAACAGATATCAACAATACAACAAGCTCTACAGACAAAGGTTCCCTTTATGATTTCTCAAATAGTCTAATGTTTTTAAGTAATGTTACAATAAAAATAATAAACGGAGCTCGGTGGCCGCAACCGCGTACGCCAATTACTGCGCTTACAAGTTGAACAACGACAACAACAACAACAACAACAGCGGCGGCGACGACGACACCAACACCAACGACAACGGCAACAACATTTTGATTTGAAAACTACATGTAAGACGAGATTATCCTGTGTTTTTATTAGGTTGAGCGATTTATGTTTGAAGGAGTCGAATTAAAGCTTCGTCATTCGTGTGCTGTCTTTATTACAATGAACCCAGGATACGCTGGACGAACAGAACTACCCGACAATCTCAAGGTAATTGAGCTAACTCTGTGATCGTGTACTCATACCCTCCACACTGTAATTGAGCCAACTCTGTGATCGTGTACTCATACCCTCCACACGGTAATTGAGCTAACTCTGTGATCGTGTACTCATACCCTCCACACTGTAATTGAGCTAACTCTGTGATCGTGTACTCATACCCTCCACACTGTAATTGAGCTAACTCTGTGATCGTGTACTCATACCCTCCACACTGTCTGTCTGTCTGTCTGTCTGTCTGTCTGTCTGTCTGTCTGTCTGTCTGTCTGTCTGTCTGTCTGTCTGTCTGTCTGTCTGTCTGTTATGATACGAGATCAGTGGATATCAGAAACCAATTAAATTGGAAAACACTGTCGGATCAACGGAAAGATCACATGTTAATTATGGTATTTAAGTTGTTAAATAATTTGACTCCTATTTGCGAGACCATTTTGAGACCTATGACAACAACAATTATTCACTTCGAGGGCGAAAAATGACGTGTGTTCTACCTAAGCCTAGAACTGAGTTTTTAAGAAGAAGCTTTGCGTTTTCTGGAGCTAAAATTTGGAATGAATTACCGGAAAGTATTAGGTGCATTGACAATTTGAATACTTTTAAAAGTCACTTGCAATCATTGCTTCCTCAGCTCGTACTACTTTTTTTTTTTTTAAATACTTTTTTTTTTCGGCTTTCTTGTAAAGCAGTGCGTTGCACTGAAGAAATTCCGAGTTTAAATAAACTTTTCTGTCTGTCTGTCTGTCTGTCTGTCTGTCTGTCTGTCTGTCTGTCTGTCTGTCTGTCTGTCTGTCTGTCTGTCTGTCTGTCTGTATCTAACTCTGTGATTGTTTACTTACGTATTATTTAGGCGTTGTTTCGTCCTGTCGCCATGATGGTACCAGACTACGCTCTTATTGCAGAAATCAGTCTCTTTTCATTTGGCTTCTCTGAAGCTAAAGTACTGGCTAAGAAGATTACGACTACATTCAAATTATCTTCCGAACAACTCAGCTCACAGGTGAGTTACAAATCTTAGTTAACTTCTGCTTCGCAATCATCTTGATAATTTGAAGCAGCGTTTGATATTGCAACCTTAGCTCTTTGTCTGAGAGGTGGTTCTAAAATGTCTTGGTATTATTTTTCACCTTGTTTAGGATCATTATGATTTTGGAATGCGAGCTGTGAAAACTGTTATCTCTGCTGCGGGAAATCTTAAACGAGAAAAGCCTGAAATGGAAGAGGTATAACGCACACGCTTTGAAAAATTTGTTGTTTTTTATAGACCAAGTTATGCGAGTATTAGTGTAGGAAAGAACTGGGGGGCTAATCATCTTTATTCGCAGCCAGTGGCTGAATTGCGAAGGACGCAGATCAACGTGGCCATGTCGAGGCATATCAAAGGCGCTCCAGGCAGCCGCGGTTAGACGGGGTTAGTACTTGGATGGGTGACCGCTTAGGAATGATCCCGTTGTCGGGCTTGAAACTAATGTGAGTAGAGTTGTAGTTGATCTCTCCTGTGCTTCGAGGGTTTTTCGCCGGGTTCTTCGGTTTTCCTCCCTCCATAAAATCAACACCTAACATCTTAGCTGTGATCCGTGGTCTGAATTGTGTCGTATGGGGCTTAACCTTTGGTGAGAGGCAGCGCGCTAACAGCACACGCCACCCGTGCTCCCCTTAGTTTAGTGTATAAACACAGCTGGACAAAACCTGGCATTTTATCCACTCGTGCAGCTATTTTCCTATACCCTCGCACCAACACCTACACACCCACCCACCCACACACCCATCTGTCCATCCACCCTCCGATCCGTTTATCGTGCCATCCACACCAACACTTACACATGCCCATCCATTCATACGTACAACTTTCCGATCTATCCATCCAGTCGCCTTCCAGTCATTGACACTAACATTTACACACCTGACCCACCCGCATATTCATTCATACATCAAATCTCCGATTCATCCACCCTGGCATCTCTCCATTTACCTACAACAACACTTACACACCAGCTCTTCCATTCAACCATCCACCCGCCGATGCATTCACTCAGCCATCCACCCACCTTAGACTTACACTAGACATGGCTCATTGCTATAATTCTCTTATGAACTCTTCTTTAGGAACTTATTGTTCTTCGCGCCATTCGAGATGTCAACGTACCAAAGTTTCTTCTGGATGATCTCAAACTGTTCAATGGTATTGTCTCTGATCTCTTCCCGAAGATTAAGTAAGTGTTTAGCTACAGTAATACCATGATCGCCTCGGATTCTTTTGTTCTCCGAGGGAATGTAAACCTCGTATTTCCCTCATCGCTCATGCAAGAGGGAAATTTATCCTTTGTCTTCTTCTAATTTTCCCGTGCATGTTGATGAGGGAAAATTAGAAGACAAAGAAATCCTTTGTCTTCTTCTAAATTTCCCGCTTGCATATATTTTCCCTCATCAAAATGCACGGGAAAATTAGATGCAACTTCTCTGATCAACCGTGTAAATTTCCTGTCCGTACGATTCTCAAAGTTTTCCTCGGCGATCATAATATTACAAACTAATAACCTGACTTTTCGGGAAATTAGCGATTAAATTTCCCCTTTGCCTCGGGAAGATTTGTAAAAGTCCTCGGGCCTTCCCTCGGCTGCGGGAAATTTAATCGCTAATTTCCCTCAAGTCATGTTATTACTTATAATTATAGATGTTACTCTTACGTGAAAGTTATAATTTGCGTTTGGTTTGTGGTTGGGGCAGTCAGATGTAGAGGCGGATTATTTTATATATCTATTTTTGTTCATCGTGTAGGGAGCAGCCGATTGATTATGGTGAACTGGAGTCTTCCATACGAAACTCGTGTAAGAAGTTGGGTTTAGAGGACGTGGATGGTAAGATTTGGGTTAGATTTTAGGATGACAAGCATTACTATCTAACAACACCACCACCAACAACACCACCATCATCACCACCACCACCACCAACACCAACAACAACAACAACAACAACAACAACAATTAACAGCTCGACGACAACAACAACCAAGAGCACCAGCACCAGCAATAACTATAGCAACAACGACAACAACAACAACAACACCACCAACAACAACAGCACCACCAACAACAACACAACACCACCAACAACAACAACACCACCAACAACAACAACACCAACAACAACAACAACAACAACAACAACAACAACAACAACAACACCACCACCATCATCATCAACAACATCACCACCATCAACAACAACAACAACAACAACACCACCAACAACAACAACAACAACAACAACACCACCATCAACAACAACAACACCACCATCATCAACAACAACAACACCACCATCATCAACAACAACAACACCACCATCAACAACAACAACAACAGCAGTAACAACAACAACAACAACAACAACAACAACAACAGCAGCAGTAACAACAACAACAACAACAACAGCAGCAGCAGCAGTAGCAACAACAACAGCAGCAGCAGCAGTAACAACAACACTATTACCACCACCAACAACAACAACAGCGTCAATTATTTGTCTTGTTTCTTTTTAAAAAGGTTTTGTCACAAAATGTATCCAACTGTATGAAACTACTGTTGTTCGTCATGGTTTAATGATAGTTGGACCAACTGGATCAGGAAAGACAAGAGTAAGAAAGTTTTAAGATGGATATCTGCTATATAAACTGTCGTCTATAACAACATGGGCAACAGCCAAAGAAAACACGCATTTACCTACCTAACTTTTTTTACTAGTGTTACGAAGTGCTTAAAAAGGCCATGTCTTCCCTCAAAGGAACCATGTCTCCGTCTGGTAGTCCATTTGAAGAGGTTCATTCGTATGTGTTGAATCCAAAGTCTATCACTATGGGGCAATTGTATGGTGAATTTGATTTAATGACCCATGAATGGTAAGCTTGCGCTACTTTCTTGACTCCAGTGAACTCCATTCTTTATATCTCAAGCCTAATTAATTTAATGTAAAAAGTAGAGTGCTGTGTAGGCAGTGTTTTAGATAGAACAAAGTGAAAAGGTGGTAAACTGCTGAGAATAGTTTTAATAACGAAATACTGACGTTTCAAGCAGAGCCCTTCATCAGAGTAAAAAGTAGAGTGTTGTGTAGGCAGTGTTTTAGATAGAGCAAAGTGAAAAGGTGGTAAACTGCTGAGAATAGTTTTGATAACGAAATACTGACGTTTCGAGCGCAGCCTTTTATCAAAGTAAAATGTGAGGGATTTTATGTATTTCAGTATTTCGTTATTAAAACTATAATCACCTTTTTACTTGGTTCTAACTTATTTAATCATTAATGTCTTTCAGTGCTATGCAGTCACTTAGAATAAGCAAGCTTTTTGTTAATATTTAAACCATACAGGACAGATGGGATTCTTTCTTCCATGATTCGTGATGGTAGTTCCAGCTCATCATCTGACACGAAGTGGTATTTATTTGATGGTCCCGTGGATGCTGTGTGGATTGAAAATATGAACACTGTATTAGATGATAACAAGAAACTGTGTTTAACTAGTGGAGAGATTATCAAACTAACTGAGGTGACATGATGATGTAGTCAGGAGACCTTTGTTCCAAACACATTCACATCCGTCTATTCATGTCCGTCCGTTCGTTCGTTCGTTCGTTCGTTCGTTCGTTCGTTCGTTCGTTCGTTCGTTCGTTCGTTCGTTCGTTCGTTCGTTCGTTCGTTCGTTCGTTCGTTCGTTCGTTCGTTCGTTCGTTCGTTCGTTCGTTCGTTCGTTCGTTCGTTCGTTCGTTCGTTCGTTCGTTCGTTCGTTCGTTTGTTTGTTTGTTTGTTTGTTTGTTTTTTTGTTCGTTCGTTCGTTCGTTCGTTCGTTCGTTCGTTCGTTCGTTCGTTCGTTCGTTCGTTCGTTTATTTATCCATTCATCCATTCGGCCATCTATCCATCCATTCATTCGTCCAGCCATTTATCCATCCATCAATCCGTCTAACCGTCCATCTATTCACCATTTATCCATATATTCAGCCAACTAACCTTCTATCCACCTAATCCATCCATCCATCCATTCATTCATCCATCCATTTAATCCTGGATTAGTAAAAAATTGTTAATGAAATTTGAGCATTTGCTCAGGAAATTTTTTTCTCACAGACTTTGTATGAGTTAATAAATTATTATATATATTATTTTCTCTGTATCTTTGATTGTAGTCAATGACAATGATGTTTGAAGTACAAGACTTAGCTGTAGCTTCTCCTGCCACAGTCAGTAGATGTGGGATGGTGTATCTTGAACCGAGTATTCTTGGTTTGCAACCATTTGTTAATTGTTGGTTACGTCGTTTGCCTGACTCTGTTTTTGATCATAAAGACACGTTTAAATCATTGTTTGATAAGTTCTTGGAAGTATGTTTAAATAATTAGTGTAAATATTGTGTAGCATATGATGACATGGTGTGGTGTAGGGTAGGGTGTGGTAGGGTAGGGTAGGGTAGGGTAGGGTAGGGTAGGGTAGGGTAGGGTAGGGTAGGGTAGGGTAGGGTAGGGTAGGGTAGGGTAGGGTAGGGTAGGGTAGGGTAGGGTAGGGTAGGGTAGGGTAGGGTAGGGTAGGGTAGGGTAGGGTAGGGTAGGGTAGGGTAGGGTAGGGTAGGGTAGGGTAGGGTAGGGTAGGGTAGGGTAGGGTAGGGTAGGGTAGGGTAGGGTAGGGTAGAGTAGAGTAGAGTAGAGTATGGTGTGGTGTAGTGTTGTGTATGATTGATATGGTGTGGTGTGGTGTGGTAGGGTAGTGTATGGTGCTGTGTGGTGTGGTGTGGTATATTATTGGTATGGTATCGTATGGTATGGTGTGGTATGGTATGGTGTGTGATGTGTGGTATGGTATGGTATGGTATGGTAGGGTAGAGTATGGTGTGGTGTTGTGTTGTGTGGTATGGTATGGTGTGGTGTGGTGTGGTGTGGTGTGGTGTTGTGTGGTATGGTGTGGTGTGGTGTTGTGTGGTGTTGTGTGGTATGGTATGGTATGGTAGGGTAGAGTATGGTATGGTATGGTGTGGTGTGGTGTAGTAGGGTAAGGTATATGGTATGGTGCGTGTGCTGTGATATATTATTAGTATGGTATGGTGTGGTGTGGTATGATATGGTATGGTGTGGTGTGTGATGTGTGATTGGTATGGTATGGTATGGTATGGTATTTCCCTTATTTGTGGTTTATTTTCTTTATCAGGTCAGCATCAAGTTTCTCAGGAAACAGTTAAAAGAATTTGTTCCTTCAGTTGACAGTAATGTTTGTTTTAGTCTCATGAATATTCTCGACTCATTCTTTGCTCCTTTTATTCCGCGTGAGGTGAGTTCATACATGCTTTGTACCCAGTAATCACTTGTTAACTCATTGCTGCCTAGGATGTCTGATGGTTCTCTCTTTGATGAGTAAAATCACCTGGCATTAGACAGAGTAAAACAATAAAGGGACCATTTTTGGCCTAATAACTTGTTAACTCATTGCTGCCTAGGATGTCTGATGGTTCTCTCTTTGATGAGTAAAATCATCTGGTGTTAGACAGAGTAAAATAATAAAGGTTTTTTTTTGGCCAGCTCTGGCAGGAATGGGTTAACATACAGCAGAGCTATTGTGTGTTTTTGATCATGATTTTAACATATCTTATTCTTTCAATGACGTTTTCTCCTCCAGGGTGTTACAATACCAGAAGCGAATCTTGCTGAGATTGAAAAGTTAATTGAACCCTGGTTTATTTTTGCTTTAATCTGGTCTGTTGGAGCCACATGTGATGGCGATAGTAGACACAAGTTTAGTGAATTCTTGAGGAGAAAAATGAAGGAAGAAAACGTAAGTTGAAGACGCTGGATCGGGCTGTGCTGTACTGTGCTGTACTGTACTGTGCTGTACTGTACTGTGCTGTACTGTGCTGTGCTCTACTGTACTGTTCTGTACTGTACTGTTCTGTACTGGGCTGGGCTGGGCTGGGCTGGACTGGGCTGGGCTGGGCTGGGCTGGGCTGGGCTGGGCTGTGCTGTGCTGTGCTGTGCTGTGCTGCCCTGTGCTGTGCTGCCCTGTGCTGTGCTGCCCTGTGCTGTGCTGTGCTGTGCTGTGCTGTGCTGTGCTGTGCTGTGCTGTGCTGTGCTGTGCTGTGCTGTGCTGTGCTGTGCTGCGCTGCGCTGCGCTGCGCTGCACTGCGCTGCGCTGCGCTGCGCTGCGCTGTGCTGCCCTGTGCTGTGCTGTGCTGTACCAACCACATGAAGAAAACTGAATAATATTATGTCTTGTCTTTCTCTCTTCTCTTAGTTAAGCATGCAGTTTCCTGACGAAGGTCTGGTTTACGACTACAGTCTTGATGACGGTGGCATTAGTAGATTTGGTCAAGATGACGATGAAAATGAGAGCGCATTAAGTGGAACTGAGGTCTGTTATTACTTATACATAACTTGAAATGTCTCAATATAATTAACCTAACTCTCATATAATGTACTTACTATGTATTGGATGTATTGTGTAGATACGCTGGAAGCACTGGTTGGAAGGCGCACCTAAAGTTACAATCACTCCAGAGACGCGCTTTGCAGACATTATTATCCCTACTATGGATTTGATTCGTGGATCATATATCTTGGGAATGTTACTTATTAATCACAAAAAAGTAAGAGTTAATCTGGGTAGGTCTAAGTAGGTCTACGTAAATCTAAGTAGGTCTAAATAGGTCTAAGTAGGTCTAGGTAGGTCTAAATAGGTCTAGGTCTAAGTCGTACCGGTACTTAGAATTTTGAAACGTTCATAAGATTATATTGTTTTCTTGCAGGTTTTAGCTGTTGGTCCGACAGGCTCTGGAAAAACATTGTGTATTGGTGATAAACTGTTGAGACACATGCCCAAAGACTACCTCTGTCATTTTCTGACTTTCTCTGCGAGAACTTCTGCTAACCAGACCCAAGACATTATCGATGGAAAACTTGATAAAAGGTGGACATTAATATGTTTACGAAACGAAAATTAAGTTTGTCTCATTTGAAAGAACACTTAAAATGACAGATTAACATATTTTGCAGTTTTTCGTTTCCTTGCTTCGTTCTTGAGATATTTCATGTTGTTTGATATGCAAATTAAACATTTTGACGTCACACGTGCATAATGAGTTATCAGAGAAGGTTATATATCTTTGCTATTATCAAACCAAACTTAATTGGAAGGAAGTATATGCGCGTGTTTCTCTCACAACGCCAAACATGTAGAATTTTCAAGTGATTATGTTTGATAATAGCAAAGATATATAACCTTCTCTGATAACTCATTATGCACATGTGACGTCAAGATATTTAATTTACATTTCAAACAAACTGAAATATCTCAACAACGAAGCAAGGAAACGAAAAACTGCAAAAGATGTTACTCTATCATTTTAAGTGTTCTTTCAAATAAGACAAACTTAATTTTCGTTTCATGTGCACTTTAAGTCTGTCAATGTAAGGACCACCCACCCCCTCTATGTAGCAGGCCACTGACCCCACAACTTGTGAGTACGACTGACCTAGCAATGTTCTATGGCTATCAGCCTATTATAATCTGGAGTCAAAACTATTGTGTAGTGGGGGTGCTACGTGGTCGGCTTTTTCTCGCTTCTTCTCCTCGACTAATAATGAGTTATCGGAGAAGTTATATATCTTTGCTATTATCAAACTTAATCACTTGTTTGGTATTGTGGGAGAAACACCCCTACGCGCTTCCTTCAAATTAATTTGGTTTGATAATAGCAACGATAACAACTAGCCAATGTTTAGCGAGCTGTTATTTTGTTTTCTTTTGTTTAGGCGAAAAGGAGTATTTGGTCCTCCGCTTGGCAAGACGTTTTTAATTTTTGTGGATGATATGAATATGCCAGCATTGGAGACATACGGTGCTCAACCGCCTAATGAATTACTAAGACAGTACTGTGATCATCGGGGATGGTATGACAGAAAACAAATAGGTAAGACACCTATAAGGTCGATTGCAGAAACGCCTTTCAACCGTTGAACGATGGTTACCTCTGACCACGGGTGACATCCCCCTTGTGGCTTGGTGCCATGGCAACCCCGCCACAGCCCACCTCCAGGCACCAGTCACACTGTCAAAGCAGTGGAAATATATACACTTACCCTTGCATTCTATCAGGAGTGGGTGGGTGGGTCACTAAACAGCGCGCGCAAAACCAGTCAAGCTCAAACCACGCTGACAAGACTTTGACGAGCGCAAGTCAAGCTCAGACCACGCTGACAAGACTTTGATGAGCGCTGAGATAATCCCCACATATTATCATGAGTGACCGCTTACTAGCATTGTCTCCTTTTTTACCTTGCCTAAATTACATTTAGCCGCATTAAAAGGCTTATTTATTAAAGGACTGGGGGCTAATCATCCTTACTTGCAGCCAGCGGCTGAATTGCGAAGGACGCAGATCAACGTGGCCGTGTCGAGGCATATCAAAGGCGCTCCAAGCAGCCGCCATACGACACAGTTCAGACCACGGATCACAGCTAAGATGTTAGGTGTTGATTTTACGGAAGGAGGGAAAAAGGAGAACCCGGCGAAAAACCCTCGAAGCACAGGAGAGATCAACTACAACTCTACTCACATGAGTCCAAGCTCGAGAACGGGGTCATTCCCAAGCGGTCACCCATCCAAGTACTAACCCCGTCTAACCGGGCTTAACTTTTGGTGAGAGTCAGCGCGCTAACAGCACACACCACCCGTGCTTCCAAGGCGTTTATTGTTTACATTTATTGTATTTTAGGGGCATTTCGTGAATTAGTGGATATTAATTTATTGGGTGCCATGGGTCCGCCTGGTGGTGGTCGTAATCCTGTCACTGCTCGTCTATTACGTCATTTTAATTTCTTGACATTCACCGAAATGGAGGACGCTAGCAAGTACACCATCTTTTCAACCATATTGAAAGGCTGGTTAGGTAGGTGTTGTTTGCTGTTGTTGTTGTTTGTTAGAGTGTTGTTGTGGTAGTGATGATGGTGATAGTGATGGTGGTGGTGGTGGTGGTGGTTGGCAGTGTTGGTGGTGGTGGTGGTGGTGGTTGGTAGTGTTGGTGGCAGTGATGGTGTTTGCTTGCGGTGGTAGTGGTGGTGGTGTTGGTGTTGGTGATGGTGGTAGTGGTAGTGGTGTTGGTAGTGGTGTAGGTGTTGGTAGTGGTGTAGGTGTTGGTAGTGGTGTAGGTGTTAGTAGTGGTGTAGGTGTTGGTAGTGGTGTTAGTATTGGTAGTGGTGGTAGTAGTGGTGGTGTTGGTATTGGTGGTGGTGGTGTAGGTGTTGGTAGTGGTGGTGGTGGTAGTAGTGGTGGTGGTGTTGGTAGTGGTGGTGGTGGTGGTAGTGGTAGTAGTGGTGGTGGTAGTGGTGGTTGTGTTGTTGGTGGTGGTGTTGGTAGTGGCGTTGGTAGTGGTGGTGGTAGTCGTGGTGGTGTTGGTAGTGGTGGTGGTGTTAGTGTTGGTAGTGATGGTGGTTTCGCTGTTGCTGCTGCTGCTACTACTACTGTTGTTGATGGTGTTGGTGGTGATGGCGGTGTTGTCTCTCCCCTGTTGTTGTGTCTTAATTACTGTATTATTTACATTATTTTTTGTGTATTTCAAAATTCAATTGTTATTTATTTATGTTTGTTTTAGGTTATAGCAAAATCAAAGGTTAGACAGCTTAGTTTGTTGAGTATAAAACTAGACTTCCGTAGGCAGTGTGTTACGTTGTATGAAAACACGAAACACTAGCGCAGTGCCAATACTTTAGAGAATGAAATACTGACGTTGCAGGCAGTCTATGGTTTTTAGTAATATGTTACACCAAGTACGACACCACAGCACATCTTTCATCTAGCCGTTCTAGTACATGTCCTAAATATCTTTCTTATTTTTAGCATCGTATCATGGTGAAGGGAAAGACGAACTTGGCAGTCAGTTGGTCTCTCACACTATAGAAGTTTACAATACAATCACAACACAGGTTAGTATTACTTGATATAGCAAAAAAATTATGCTAAAGTTGTAACAGCGATCGCGACTTATAACGCGCGATCGCGACTTATAACGTGCGATCGCGACTTATAACGCGCGATCGCGTATTATAAGTCGCGATCGCGTGTTATAAGTGACGGTAGATATTGCATTAATGTATTTGTAGTAATACTTGATGTTCTGATGTACCGTATGTTGATTTTGCTCGCAGCTTCTCCCAACACCGTCCAAAAGTCACTACACCTTCAATCTTCGCGACTTGTCCAAAGTCTTTCAAGGTGTTCTTATGGCCAAGCCTGAGAAACTTGAAAATAAACACGATCTTCTTCGTCTGTGGTTCCACGAGAACTGTCGAGTGTTTCAGGATCGTCTTGTGAACGATGAAGACAGAAAGTGGTTTCTTAGTGTTATGAAAGATAAAATGACTACTGCATTTAATGTCTTGTATGAAGATGTCGTTACTACAGTACCTCTGGTGTATGGTGATTTTATGATACCAAATGCTGATAACAAGATTTATGCAGAAGTCATGGACTATGATAAGGTAGGTAGCCTACTGTAGATGATGGTGTTGGTGGTGGTACTAGTTAGTGGTGGTGGTGATGGTGTTGTTGGTTGTGTTGTTGTTGTTCGTGGTGGTAGTGGTGGTAGTGGTGGTGGTGTTGTTGGTGGTAGTGTTGTTGTTGTTGTTGTTGTTGTTGTTAGTGGTGGTAGTGGTGGTGTTGTTGGTGGTAGTGTTGTTGTTGTTGTTGTTGTTGTTGTTGTTAGTGGTGGTAGTGGTGGTGTTGTTGTTGGTGGTGGTAGTGTTGTTGTTGTTGTTGTTGTTGTTGTTGTTGTTAGTGGTGGTAGTGGTGGTGTTGTTGTTGTTGGTGGTAGTGTTGTTGTTGTTGTTGTTGTTGTTAGTGGTGGTGGTGGTGGTGGTGGTGGGGTGGTGGTAGTGATGGTGGGGTGGTGGTAGTGATGGTAGTGTTGTTGGTGGTACAGATGGTGGTGTTGATGGTGATGTTGGTGGTGTTAGTGTTGGTGTTGGTGTTGGTGTTGGTGTTGGTGTTGGTGTTGGTGTTGGTGGTGGTGTTAGTGGTGGTGTTGGTGGGGTTAGTGTTAGTGGTGGTGTTGGTGGGGTTAGTGTTAGTGGTGGTGTTGGTGGGGTTAGTGTTAGTGGTGGTGTTGGTGTTGGTGGGGTTAGTGCTAGTGTTGGTGGTGTTGGTGTTGGTGTTGGTGGTGTTGTAAGCTAGAGTAGCGTTGAACTATCTGTGTAAGTCTTTTATTTTTGTTTCTTTTTTGTAATTATTTGTTTTCTGATACTCTTATCTTTAGATGGTTAAAATTTTGGAAGAATATTTGGAAGATTTTAATCAAATCAACACAGCTCAAATGAAACTAGTATTGTTTAGTGATGCAGTGCAACATATTTGTAGGATTGGTCGTATTATTCGTCAACCTCTAGGCAACGCTTTGTTACTTGGTGTTGGTGGGAGTGGAAGACAAAGTTTAACTCGTTTAGCGGCACACATGTAAGTTGATGTGTGTGGACTGGAGTGCTGTGATGTGGTGTCTTATGGCTTAATGTGTGTATTGTATTGTATTGTATTGTATTGTATTGTATTGTATTGTATTGTATTGTATTGTATTGTATTGTATTGTATTGTATTGTAGTACAGTGCAGTGTCGTCTGGTTGGTCTGGTGTGGTCTGATCTGGTGTGATATGGAGTGGCGTGGACTGATGTGGAATGATGTGGAGTGGTGTAGAGTGTAGAGTGTAGTGTAGTGGAGTGGAGTGGAGTGGAGTGGAGTGGAGTGGAGTGGAGTGGAGCAGGATGGAGTGGAGTGGAGCGGAATGATGTGGTGTGGTGTGTAGTGAGGTGTAATGTGATGTGGAGTGGAGTGGAGTGGAGTGATGTGGAGTGGTGTGGAGTGATGTGGAGTGGTGTGGAGTGGTGTGGAGTGATGGGGAGTGGAGTGGAGTGATGTGAAGTGGAGTGATGTGGAGTGGAGTGGAGTGATGTGGAGTGGTGTGGAGTGATGTGGAGTGGTGTGGAGTGATGTGGAGTGGAGTGGTGTCGAGTGATGTGGAGTGGAGTGATGTGAAGTGGAGTGGAGTGATGTGGAGTGGTGTGGAGTGATGTGGAGTGGAGTGGAGTGACGTGAGTGGTGTGGAGTGATGTGGTGTGACGTGTTGTGTTGTGATGTGGTGTAATGTAGTTTGGTGTAGAGTGAAGTGGAGTGTGATGTGGTGTGGTGTAATGTGGTGTGGTGTAATGTGGCGTGTTGTGTTGTGATGTGGTGTAATGTAGTTTGGTATGGTGTGAAGTGAAGTGGAGTGTGATGTGGTGTGATGTGATGTGATGTGATGCGATGCGATGCGATGCGATGCGATGCGATGCGATGCGATGCGATGCGTTGCGTTGCGATGCGATGCGATGCGATGCGATGCGATGCGATGCGATGCGATGTGATGTGATGTGGAGTGGTGTAGCGCGGCGCAGTGAGTATGCCTTACCCTTACTGCAGTTCAAAATATTCAAATATTCAGTTCAATAACTTGTGTTATCCTCTAGGGCGGAGTACGAGTGCTTTCAAATTGAGCTCGCTAAGAACTATGGTGTGTCTGAATGGCGTGAAGATATCAAGAAAGTGATGATGAAAGCTGGATTAGAAAATAAACCCGTTGTATTTTTGTTTGTTGATACACAGGTACTCAATATTTATCTATCAAGCTGCACATCCTAATTATTGATCCCTTAACATCTGTCTTGTCTATGTGTTTTTAGATTAAAGACGAGTCATTCCTTGAAGATCTTAACAATATTTTAAATGCTGGTGATGTTCCTAATATTTATCAACTTGACGAGTTAGATAATATTTACACGATCATGAAACCCGTTGTTCAAGATTCTGGCCTACCACTCACAAAAGCTAACCTTTATTCCGCGTATACCAAACTGGTTCGATCAAATATTCATCTCGTCGTATGCATGAGGTAACATAGTTAGAAAACCATTGCGTTTTTAATTATTTTCAACCGTACATCCATCCATCATGGATCCTCTCGTCCATCCATCTATCCAGCCAGTTGGTTCGTTTTCTGTCCGTCCGTCTGTCCGTCTGTCCGTCTGTCTGTCCGTCTGTCTGTCTGTCTGTCTGTCTGTCCGTCTGTCCGTCTGTCCGTTTGTCCGTTTGTCCGTCCGTCCGTCCGTCTGTCCGTCTGTCTGTCTGTTTGTTTGTTTGTTTGTTTGTTTGTTTGTTTGTTTGTTAATTCTTTACTCAACCATAATTTTTTTTAATCTTCTTTTTTTCAAGCCCCATTGGTGAGATATTTCGTGCTCGTTTACGTCAATTTCCATCTCTCGTGAACTGCTGTACAATTGACTGGTTCTCGGAGTGGCCTGAAGAAGCTCTGCAGTCTGTTGCTTCAACATTTCTGGGAGAAATTCACGAACTGGAAGACTCGCCTTACACACAGGGACTGGTTAGTTCATAAAAATCACTTCTCAAACGAATATTTCTATCGATGACGTTTTAATCCTTTCATTCGCATTCAGTTGTTGTGGAACGACTTAGATATTTAAAGAAACGTGCAGTGTTAAGATACAAATCGAAATATAGTAAGGTTTGAGAACTGCTGAAATTATAGAACGTAGTTTTCTAACGTTTCGAGCGAAGGCCCTTCGTCAGAGAGCCCGTCCTTTCTCTCGGCAGAACTCAGACCTTACTACATTTCAAGTTTTATAGTTGTCTTTTATGATAGTTTTACTATTAAAACTGGCTAACCGAGGCCACACTTATAAAGTTAATATATTTCTAAATACTAACATCTTAGCTGTGATCCGTGGTCTGAACTGTGTCGTATGGCGGCTGCTTGGAGCGCCTTTGATATGCCTCGACACGGCAACGTTGATCTGCGTCCTTCGCAATTCAGCAAGTAAGGATGATTAGCCACCCAGTCCTTATCCTTTATTTACACCAGGATTGGATAATTTGCGTCCCGCCCACCTCCCCTCGGCTGCGACACACCCACTTGGCTTCGCCACATTCTGCCTTTGGCTGAAAATTATTTGTCCCCAATCTTAATCCCACCTTCAGTTAAAGGCATTGCAGGGCTCAAAATAACGGCCGGTCATCGATCAATTACCGGCCAAATTTTTAATGTGACCGGTCAAATTTGTATAACGCCGGTCATTTCGACCGGTCATATTAACTTGCAATTAATTTTATTACTTCCCTTTGAAGGAACTTAAAATTATTGTTGTTGTGCTGTTGTAGACCAGTGTCATAATGTCTGATATATATTGAAGTGAACTATGCATGCATTTCCTTTTTATGACAAATGTTTTTTGTTGTGTTGTGTTGTGTTGTGTTGTGTTGTGTTGTGTTGTGTTGTGTTGTGTTGTGTTGTGTTGTGTTGTGTTGTGTTGTGTTGTGTCGTGTTGTGTTGTGTCGTGTTGTGTTGTGTTGTGTTGTGTTGTGTTGTGTTGTGTTGTTGTTGGGTTTTTTTTTCTTTTTGGAGGGGCGTTGTGAAATTTGACCGGTCAAAAATCGCCTTTGACCGGTCACAATTGGAACTGACCAGTCACCATGACCGGCGTAACATGAAACGTTATTTTGAGTCCTGCATTGTGTGGCGGAGGGAGCAGTGAGGATATATTACTAATCATGCATGGCCTCGGTTCGCCTGTTCGAGCAGTAACACCATCAAGTAATTATTTCTTTGTCTTAAGGTGGATATGTGTGGCTTAATTCATCAAACTGTGGCAAAGAAATCCAAACAATACCTTGCAGAGCTCTCTAGATATAACTACGTCACCCCAACGAGGTAAGGACGTTTGGTATAGATCGTTTTCACTCACGTGATCGGTGGTCCCATTGGGGCGGTGAAAGATGGTACACCAATATAGCCGCCATTTCATTGTTTTGGTACACCAACATGGCCGCCGTGACGTCAGATGAAAACGATCTGTTGTGTTCAAATCACTGCGCTAATCTTTCAAAAACTCATGAATAATTCATGAGGAAAACACAAAGGAAATCAGTACCATGTCCGTGGTTTTATATCTGATAAAGAAACCTCCTGATTTATATAAACTTTAGCTTTGATTTTCTCGGCTTAAACAACGTTATTTTTCAAAATTACTACGCCAATGAACTTACCAAATTAGTCGTTTCTGAAGCTATTCAAAACATTCGCAGTACGTATTTTATCAGATTTAAAACACTGGGTTATCGTCTCGTGCTTTAAGTACTATTTACAGAATGAGTGGCCGTTCTGTATCGGGGTATACAGACACGAGGCGAAGTTCATTGGCGTAGTAATTTTTCTAAAAAAACACGTCTAAGTCGAGAAAATCAAAGCTAAAGTTCATGTAAATCAAGAGGAATCTATATCACATATACAGATCCTCATTAAACATGGATTTTCTTTGTGTTTTCCTCATGAATTATTAATGAGTTTTAGAAATTTGATAAAAATACTGCTGCTCGTGTTTTAAATATTACATAATGTACTGTTATTTTTATTTATTTCGGGTTTTCTTGTATTTTTTTCTCCATGTCTTTAGTTACCTGGATCTGTTAGGAACATTTCGTAAGCTTGTTTCTTTAAAGAAATCTGAGATTACGAACGCGAGAACCAGAACCAAAACTGGTCTAGATAAAGTAAAGTGTTTTTATTGCTTTCCGATCGTTGCATTACATAGACACTTTTATCTTTTTACGTTGTTTAATGCATATTTTTCATCAATTTAGTTGCTTTCCACAGCTGAAGAAGTTGAGAAACTCCAGGAGGAACTAGAATCCATGCAGCCATTACTTGCACAAGCCGCCCAAGATACTGTTGAGACCATGGAACAGATTAAGAAAGATAGTGTAAGTGAACTAAAGCAGATTTATCTTTAAAGAAGTCAATAATTTTAACTCATTCCTGCATGAGCTGGTCAAGAACGGTGCCTTTATCATTTTACTCTGTCTGACTCCAACCGATTTTGCTCAACAAGGGAGAAGTTCAGACATCCTAGACAGCAATGAGTTAAAAAGTGATTAACCCATTCCTGCCTGAGCTGGCCAAAAATGGTCCCTTTATTGTTTTACTCTGTTTAACACCAGATGATTTTACTCATCAAAGAGAGAACCATGAGACATCCTAGGCAGCAATGAGTTAACAAGTGATTAACCCATTCCTGCCTGAGCTGGTCAAAAATGGTTCCTTTATTGTTTTACTCTGTCTAACACCAGATGATTTTACTCATCAAAGAGAGAACCCTCAGACATCATATGTATTGTATTTTTTGTTATATTTGTGTACTGTACTGCACTGCACTGCACTGCGCTGCACTTCACTGCGCTGCACTGCACAGCACTGTACATAAAATGCATACTGTACATTAAATAAGCTATTTCTGAAACCGATCTAGGTTGTAGCGAATGAGACTAAAGTTGAAGTTCAACGAGAGGAAATTGAAGCAACGAAGAAAGCTCAAGAGACACAAGCAATTGCTGATGATGCACAAAGAGATCTAGACGAAGCGCTCCCAGCTTTAGTGAGTATTGCTTAATTCCTTCTGTTGTTTATTAGGGGTAAAAAAGAACTTCGTAACGTTATACTGAACTTCGAAATATCTTGTCTTATCTATATAGGAAGCTGCTTTAACAAGTCTCAAGTCACTCAATCGAAATGATGTTGTAGAGGTATATGACAATATATTTTGACAAATTTATAACCTTAGCTCTTCATCTGAGCCTCAGTAGCTCAATGGTTCGAGCATCTCACTGGTCATCAGAAGGTTACAGGTTGTACACATTTGTAACCCTTAGCTCTTCATCTGAGTCTCAGTAGCTCAATGGTTAGAACATCTCACTGGTCATCAGAAGGTTACAGGTTGTACACATTTGTAACCTTAGCTCTCCATCTGAGCCTCAGTAGCTGAATGGTTAGAGCATCTCACTGGTCATCAGAAGGTTACAGGTTGTACACATTTGTAACCTTAGCTCTCCATCTGAGTCTCAGTAGCTCAATGATTAGAGCATCTCACTGGTCATCAGAAGGTTACAGGTTGTGCACATTTGTAACCTTAGCTCTTCATCTGAGTCTCAGTAGCTCAATGATTAGAGCATCTCACTGGTCATCAGAAGGTTACAGGTTGTACACATTTGTAACCTTAGCTCTTCATCTGAGTCTCAGTAGCTCAATGATTAGAGCATCTCACTGGTCATCAGAAGGTTACAGGTTGTACACATTTGTAACCTTAGCTCTTCATCTGAGTCTCAGTAGCTCAATGATTAGAGCATCTCACTGGTCATCAGAAGGTTACAGGTTGTACACATTTGTAACCTTAGCTCTTCATCTGAGTCTCAGTAGCTCAATGGTTAGAGCATCTCACTGGTCATCAGAAGGTTACAGGTTGTACACATTTGTAACCTTAGCTCTTCATCTGAGTACAGTAGCTCAATGGTTAGAGCATCTCACTGGTCATCAGAAGGTTACAGGTTGTACACATTTGTAACCTTAGCTCTTCATCTGAGTTTCAGTAGCTCAATGGTTAGAGCATCTCACTGGTCATCAGAAGGTTACAGGTTGTACACATTTGTAACCTTAGCTCTTCATCTGAGTCTCAGTAGCTCAATGATTAGAGCATCTCACTGGTCATCAGAAGGTTACAGGTTGTACACATTTGTAACCTTAGCTCTTCATCTGAGCCTCAGTAGCTCAATGGTTAGAGCATCTCACTGGTCATCAGAAGGTTACAGGTTGTACACATTTGTAACCTTAGCTCTTCATCTGAGTCTCAGTAGCTCAATGATTAGAACATCTCACTGGTCATCAGAAGGTTACAGGTTGTACACATTTGTAACCTTAGCTCTTCATCTGAGCCTCAGTAGCTCAATGGTTAGAACATCTCACTGGTCATCAGAAGGTTGCAGGTTGTACACATTTGTAAGCTTAGCTCTTCATCTGAGCCTCAGTAGCTCAATGGTTAGAGCATCTCACTGGTCATCAGAAGGTTACAGGTTGTACACATTTGTAACCTTAGCTCTTCATCTGAGCCTCAGTAGCTCAATGGTTAGAGCATCTCACTGGTCATCAGAAGGTTACAGGTTGTACACATTTGTAACCTTAGCTCTTCATCTGAGTCTCAGTAGCTCAATGATTAGAACATCTCACTGGTCATCAGAAGGTTACAGGTTGTACACATTTGTAACCTTAGCTCTTCATCTGAGCCTCAGTAGCTCAATGGTTAGAACATCTCACTGGTCATCAGAAGGTTGCAGGTTGTACACATTTGTAAGCTTAGCTCTTCATCTGAGTCTCAGTAGCTCAATGATTAGAACATCTCACTGGTCATCAGAAGGTTACAGAGTGTGCGTTGGATTTTCGTGAGTGACTATATATTCAAGATACATGCTTATTTAACCATAGGTTCGCGCTCTTCAACGTCCTCCGCCAGGTGTGAAACTAGTCATTGATGCTGTGTGTATTATGAGAGGAGTGAAACCGAAAAAAGTTGCAGGTGAAAAAGTAAGTTGACAATAAAAAGACTACATACTACAGACCTCGTTGTTAATATTAAAAATCTCTTTTTATTATATAAAATTTATTGGCGTTTCCGCCACTAATAAACGTGTTGACCAAGATATCCTAGTCAACCCTCGAAATAAATTTCATATTTCCGCACAACCATGTATTATTCTCTATATAATCTAGGTTGGAACCAAAGTTGACGATTATTGGGAACCTGGCAAAGCTCTTCTGCAAGATCCAGCAAAGTTCTTGGAAGGTCTCTTCAAATTCGACAAGGTATATGGAGAGGTTTTGTGAGTGTTTTCTTAAGACCTTTCTGTATGTCCTATGTATGTATTGCTGTTTATCTGCATGATGTTTTTGTTCCATTCTCTTAGGATAACATTCCTGACAGTAATATTCAAAAGATCCAGCCGTATATCGACAACGAAGATTTTCAACCAGCGGCAATCCAAAAGGTGGAGTACGGATTTGTTGCTCTACTTGATTAACATACAGGGTGTCCCAAGAAAAATGCCCCCCCCCCCCCCAATCCATTTATGAGGTCACCTTCTTTAATTATGGTACAAGAAGTAAATTTTTATATCACGCCGAAAGCCCATCCATCCTTCTTTGTTGTCTGAAATTTTCAGAGCTAAGTAGTTATCTACTCGCTTCCTGTAGTCATTTAAAGAGGCAACATCAAAATTTGAACTTGTCCAAATTATGTATGCTACGTCAAGATTTGGAAATCTTCTCCTAAAGGCTTCCCTTGTCCTTGTTGGGCTTCTTGTTTCATGATAGGAAAGTACCTTGAATGCTCTTTCCTCGGGAGTGAATTGTTGTCCAACCATCTTAAGACGGATGAAGTAAAGTGCACTTCTGCCTACATGGCAAACATGTGCATGGAACTCTCATGAGCATTGTTATTACCCCAAGGAACCCCACATGATTTGATGCCGCATTGCTTCATTTGGAATCAAACTTTATTCCCCTGTGGTCAGTTTTCACATGCATATGTATTCAAACTTGTATTCCGCACTCAAACTGTGTCAAAAACGGGATAGGCGACATTCGTTTGGGACACCCCGTATTTTCCCAAATCTGTAGGTAGCATAGATAATTTGCATAATTTGGACAAGTTCAAATTTTGATGTTGCCTCTTTAAATGACTCCAGGAAGCGAGTAGATACCTATTTAGCTCTGAAAATTTCAGACAACAAAGAAGGAGTGATGGACTTTCAGCGTGATGTAAAAATTTACTTCTTGTACCCAAATTAAAGAAGATGCAGTACAAAAACGGATGGGGGGCATTTTTTTTTGGGACACCCTGTAGAGTAGAAAAGAATATAAACTTTATTTAAGGAGGGTTACACTTTTAAGTGGTAGTACAAAGTACTAACAAACTTGTGGCTTTCGAAAAGTGTTTATGTACAAGTTTACGTGTCAACAAGTGGGTGTGTTGTCCGTTTGTTGTCATTTTAATTTTATTTTTTTTTACCGCCAGGTTTCCAAAGCGTGTACCTCTATTTGTTTGTGGGTGAGAGCTATGCATAAATATCATTTTGTCTCAAAATCTGTGGCACCAAAACGAGTAAGTACAATATCGATCGTTTGATGTTTACTGTTAGTGCTGACTGCTGTAGTTAACGATAGCGTTCGTGGTGGTGGTGGTGGTGGTAGTAATGACGATGATGGTGGTAGTAATGATGGTGATTGTGGTGTTAGTGATGATGATGGGGGTGGTGCTAGTAATGATGGTGGTGGTGGTAGTAATGATGGTGGTGGTGGTTGTAATGATGGTATGGTGGTAGTAGTAATGATCATGATAATGGTGGTGGTGGTAGTAATGATGGTGATGGTGGTGGTTGTGATGATGGTATGGTGGTAGTAGTAATGATGATGATAACGGTGGTGGTGGTAGTAATGATGATGGTGGTAGTAATGATGGTGATTGTGGTGGTAGTGATGGGGGTGGTGGTGGTTGTAATGATGGTATAGTGGTAGTAGTAATGATGGTATAGTGGTAGTAGTAATGATGATGATAATGGTGGTGGTGGTAGTAATGATGGTGATGATGATGGTGGTGGTGGTGGTAGTAGTAATGATGATGGTAGTGGTGGTGGTGGTGGTAGTAATGATGATGGTGGTGGTGGTAGTAATGATGATGGTCGTGGTGGTGGTGGTGGTGGTGGTAGTAATGATGATGGTGATGGTAGTAATAATGATGGTGGTGGTGGTAGTAATGATGGTGGTGGTGGTGGTGGTACTAATGGTGATGGTGATGGTGGTGGTGGTAGTAATGATGATGGTCGTGGTGGTAGTAATGATGATGGTGATGGTGGTGGTGGTGGTGGTAGTAATGATAGTGGTGGTGGTGGTGGTGGTAGTAGTAGTGATGATGATGGTGGTGGTAGTAATAGTGATGGTGGTGGTGGTGGTAGTATTCATGATGATAGTCGTGGTGGTGGTGGTGCTACAGAGGCACGTCTTTTAACCAACCACCTAGTACATTTCCGTAATATTTCTCTCGTTCTACTATAATTACAGGAAGCATTAAAGAAAGCTACAGAAGACCTCCAGGAGACTCAGCGTGTTTTGGGTGAAGCAAAGGAAAGATTGAGAGGAGTAGAAGAAGGCATTGCTTCACTTCAAGCTAAATACGAAGAATGTATTGCGAAGAAAGAAGAACTCGAGTTTAAAACAGAGCAATGTACAGCTAGACTTACAAGAGCTGAGAAGGTAACGATGAAATCAATGTCTTTGACAAGAAACGGGATCAATTATTTGTTAAAGGTTTTTCGTTTGCTTTTTTGCTGTACAAGAGCACGGATGCACGGAGGCACGGATGGCGTGTGCTGTTAGGGCGCTGCCTCTCATATCTCTATAGTTAAGCCCGGTTGAACGGGGTTAGTACTTGGATGGGTGACCGTCTGGGAATAACCCTGTTCTCGAACTTGAGACTCATGTGAGTAGAGTTTAGTTGATCTCTCCTGTGCTTCGAGGGTTTTTCGCCGGGTTCTCCGGTTTTCCTCCCTCCATAAAATCAACACCTAACATCTTAGCTGTGATCCGTGGTCTGAACTGTGTCGTTGGCGGCTGCTTCGAGCGCTTTTGATATGCCTCGACACGGCCACGTTGATCTGCATCCTTCACAATTCAGCCGCTGGCTGCAAGTAAGGATGATTAGCCACCAGTCATTTATCCTTTACTCTGGCTTAAAAGTTCTTATAAAAAGTTACTGTTCATGACGCAACGTTTCGGCACTCCAATCTAGTGTCTTCATCAGGCGTGATTGTTGTGAAGACAGGTCCCATATTTATACTGCCATAGTCATCAGTGCTTGTCTTAGTGTATAAATATGGGACCTGTCTTCATTCCTGATGAAGACACAAGATCGGAGTGTTGAAACGTTGGGTCATGAACAGTAACTTTTTATACCCATATCAGAAAGTTGTTGGATTGAGTCTCGCTTGGAGACTCAGAATTTTTCTGACTAAAATAACTCGAAGACCATTTCTACCCAGTACAGTATAAATAAAGTTAGTTTAATGTGCACCTCTTTGTCAAAATCTTGTAGATAATCTTGTTTTTGGGACTCATTTTCTTTGTAGCTTATTGGTGGTCTTGTCGACGAGAAAGGACGCTGGCAAGAATCCGTTCAGGAGTTTGATGGTCAAATTATTAATGTTGTTGGAGATGTAATGATAACTGCAGGAGTTATTGCTTATCTGGGAACGTTTACTGTAAGTGTTGGTAGTTGGAATGTATGTTTGTATTCTGGTTGGTGTTGGTGTTAGTGGTGTTGGTGGTGTTAGTGGTGGTGGTGGTGGTGGTGGTGGTGGTGGTGGTGGTGGTGGTGTGGTGGTGGTGTTGGTGTTGGTGGTGGTTGTGGTGGTGGTGGTGTTTTTGGTGGTTGTGGTGGTGGTGGTGGTATTGGTGATGGTGGTGGTGGTGGTTGTGGTGGTGGTGGTGTTTTTGGTGGTTGTGGTGGTGGTGGTGGTAGTGGTGATGGTGGTGTTATTTGTGTTTGTGTCGTTGATAACTTCAGGAGTTATTGCTTATCTGGGAACGTTTACTGTAAGTGTTGGTAGTTGGAATGTATGTCTGGATTCTGGTTGGCTGGTGGTGCTGGTGCTGGTGTTGTTGGTGGTGTTGTTGTTGTTGTTGTTGGTGGTGGTGGTGGTGATGGTGGTGGTGGAGTTGGTGTTGGTGTTGATGGTGGTGGTGGTGGTGGTGGTGTTGTTGTTGTTGGTGTTGTTGTTGTTGTTATTGTTATTGGTGGTGGTGGTGGTAGTTGTGGTGGTGCTGGTGGTGTTTATGGTGGTGCTGGTGGTGTTATTTGTGTTTATGTCGTTGTTGTTGGTATTGTTGTTGTTGTTGTTGTTGTTGTTGTTGTTGTTGCTACTGTTGTTGTCGTTGTCTTTACTGTTGTTGTTGTTTTTAGGGTGAATACCGTGCATCAATGGTAGATGAATGGCTTAGTCACTTGCATGATCTTGGCATTCCTTATTCTGATGGTTGTTCTTTGGTTGCTACTCTTGGTGATCCTGTCAAAATAAGGAACTGGCAAATTGCTGGTCTTCCCAGGGACACACTATCTGTTGAGAACGGCGTTGTCGTTCAGAACTCCCAGAGATGGCCTCTCTTTATTGACCCTCAAGCCCAAGCCAACAAGTGGATTAAAAATATGGTAAGGGTTTTAAACCAGTAACATTTACATTTTGCTGGTACTTATGGTTATGTATGCTTTTGTATATAGGAAAAAGATAATGGTATTGATGTCGTTAAGTTGACTGATAAAGATTTTCTAAGAAGTCTGGAGAATGCTGTTCGATTTGGGAAACCATGTTTGTTGGAGAACGTAGGAGAAGAATTGGATCCTGCTTTGGAACCTATTTTATTGAAACAGGTTAGTAATGTGGAGGAGGAGAATAGAGTAGGGTAGGGTGGAGTGGTGTGGAGTGGAGTGGAGTGAAGTGAAGTGGAGTAAAGTAGAGTGGAATAGAATAAAGTGAAGTGGAGTGGAGTGGAGTGAAGTGGAGTGAAGTGAAGTGAAGTGGATTGGAGTGGAGTGGAATAGAATAAAGTGAAGTGGAATGGAGTGAAGTGGAGTGGAGTGAAGTGAAATGGAGTTGAGTAAAGTGGGGTGGAGTAGAATAAAGTGGAGTGGAGTTGAGTGGAGTGAAGTGGAGTGAAGTGAAGTGGAGTGAAGTGGAGTGGAGTGGAGTGGAGTGGAGTGGAGTAAAGTGGAGTGGAATAGAATAAAGTGAAGTGGAGTGGAGTGAAGTGGAGTGAAGTGAAGTGGAGTGGAGTGAGTAAAGTGGAGTGGAATAGAATAGAATAAAGTGAAGTAGAGTGGAGTGGAGTGAAGTGGAGTAGAGTGAAGTGAAGTGAAGTGGAGTGGAGTAAAGTGGAGTGGAATAGAATATAGTGAAGTGGAGTGGAGTGAAGTGAAGTGAAGTGAACTGAAGTGAAGTGAAAGAATCAGCAGTGTTATCTAACTGGTTGGGTTTTTTTTTGTAGACTTTCAAGCAATCTGGTAGTACAGTTATTAAACTTGGTGATGCTATTATTCCTTATCATGATGACTTCAAGTTCTACATCACAACCAAGCTGCCCAATCCACATTACACGCCTGAAGTCTCAACCAAAGTCACCATTGTCAACTTCACTCTTTCACCTAGGTAGGCTTCGTATTTCTATTATTATTTAAATGCAACCACAATGCATCATCGTCATCACCATTACCATCACTACTATCACCATAATCAGCACCATTACTACCACCACCATTACCACCACCATCATTACTATCACCACTACCATTACCACTACTACCACTATTACCATTATAATCACTACTATCACCATAATCAGCACCATTACTACCATTACCACCATCACTACTACCATCACTACCATCATCAACACCACCACTACCATCCTTATCACTATTATCACCATTACCACAATCATTACCCCCATCACCACCACCATCACCACCACTACCACATTCATCACCACCATCACTATCACCACCATCATCATCACCACCACTATCACCATCACCACCACCATCACTATCACGATCATTACCATTAGTGCCGTGTCTTGGGTGTACATTGGAACCACCATCACCACCACTACCGCCATCATCACCATCACTATCACCATCACCACCACCATCATCACCATCACTATCACGGTCATTACCATTATTGCCGTGTTTTTGGTGTACATTAAAATGCCTTCTTCTTTTCATTCAGTGGCTTGGAAGATCAGCTGTTAGCCATTGCTGTTGCCGAAGAGCGACCTGATTTAGAAGAAGCAAAGAATCAATTGATTGTAAGCAATGCTAAGATGAAAGAAGAACTGAAGGAAATTGAAGATAAAATCTTACATAAACTGTCCTCCTCAGAAGGCAGTCCTGTCGATGATGTTGATCTTATTCAGACACTGGAGGCATCCAAAGTGAAAGCTGGCGAGATTAAGGTTAGACATTAAGTGAATACTTTTGACGGATGGCTTTGTGACGGGATCAGCCTCGTACCCAGGGCATTTTGCCTCCACGTTGGGAGGTCGTCGAAAATGGCCCTGGTATCGGCTGGTCATGTGACACGCAGAATTTTGGGGTGTTTGGACCAAAAAAATAGGCGGTCTTTGTGTTTTGTTTTTGTATAATACGTATACATGAATAATAAAAGAGAAATATTTAACGCTCCGCCGACTCACTCATGTGAACCATTTATCATAAAAGCAACATGCTAGCATTATTTATCATGATACTCCCCATGATTATCTAGGATACATGTAAATGTCATGAAAAAACATATATCTAATGTTGTTCTTGATTTTAACCAAAGCTATCGTTTCCCTTAAGGAAACGGAGCAAAAAAGCAAAAAGTCGCCCTAATTCTACTATGTTTAGAAGTTATTTCACTTTTATTCAGTGTTTTGTCTCTAGACCTGACCGTTTGGACGAAATTCTGACCGTAATATTCAAAGTTATAAGCATTGTAGTTAAGTAAACTTCATCCCGGTGTACCGGGATATCGCGTTTATATGGGAAAAAATCTGTCCCGGTGTACCGAGATCTCGGTTGCTTCAACCAGGATCCCGGGACGTCCCTGTCTCCATATAAACGCAACTGCGAAAATAACAGTAAATTATCTACAAGCCGAGATCCCGGTACACCGGGACGTCCCGGTCTCCATATAAACGCAACTGCGAAAATAACAGTAAATTATCTACAAGCCGAGATCCCGGTACACCGGGACGTCCCGGTCTCCATATAAACGCAACTGCGAAAATAACAGTAAATTATCTACAAGCCGAGATCCCGGTACACCGGGATGATATAAACAGGCCCTAAGAACGTTTTTCTGAAAACTTGCAAACGTACCACATGTGTACTACGTACAATCATTATTTCTAAGTAATTTACTACAATTACGTGTTGTTTTTCAGGCCAAAGTAGTTATAGCTGAGCAAACAGAAAAGGACATTGACGAAACGCGAAGTCAGTACATCCCTGTGGCTGTTAGAACAAGGATATTGTTCTTTTGTACTTATGATCTGGTAATTTTTTATATATCATTATTGATAACTATCTTTACGTAATATATCATACACGAGGAGGAGTGTTTCATCAGGATATCCAAACACCGAGACGTTTGTTGAAAACCGAGGTGAAGCCGAGGTTTTTGAACAAACTTCTCCGAGTGTATGATATAGCATCTCAAACAAATCAGTATTTTAAGAGAAAATCAAGATGAAAGTTTGCTTAATTTATGTAATTTCTTCCTCCGATATCCAAACCACCATCTCAAACTTCAACATCTTAAACTCATTAATAATTCATGAAGAAAACACAAAGGAAATCAGTACCGTGTCGGTGGTTTGGATATCGGAGGAAGAAATTACAAAATTAAGCAAACTTTCATCTTGATTTTCTCTTAAAATACTAATTTGTTTGAGATGCTATATCATACACTCGGAGGAGTGTTTCGTCAGGATATTCAAACACCTCGAAGTTTGTTCAAAAACCTCGGTTTTCAACAAACGTCTCGGTGTTTGGATATCCTGATGAAACACTCCCCCTCGTGTATGATATATTACATAATGAAAGCATTTGATGCGATTTCAATGTCAGTTTTTCAAACGTACAGTAGTTTTAATCAGTGTTGTTTTTTTAGGCCAATATTGATCCTATGTATCAATATTCTTTGGAGTGGTTTATCCGTATATTCCTGAACAGCATTGCAAATGCAGAACAAGCAGGTATTGTTGAGAATATTTTTATTATGTACTGTTTAATAAACGAGCAGGAGTGTTTTATCAGATATAAAGACACGAGGCGAAGTCGAGTGTTTTTATATCTGATAAAACACGAACTGCGAGTTTATTGAACGGCTTCAAAAATGAACCACTTGGTAAGTTCATTGGCGTAGTAAGTTTGAAAAATAACCTTGTCTAAGCCGAGAAAATCAAAGCTAAAGTTTATGTAAATCAGGAGGTATCTTTATCACATATAAAGACACTGATTAAACTTTAATTTCTTTTGAATTTTCCTCATGAATTATTGATGAGTTTTTGAAGATCACCATCATCACCACCATCGTCAACACCATCTATTTTTTATCTTTTTTTGTCAATTTAGACAATATTGCTCAACGAATTGAGAACGTGAACGAGTTTTTTACCTTCAGTCTGTACAGCAATGTTTGTCGAAGTCTTTTTGAGAAACATAAATTACTCTTTTCGTTCTTGGTCTGTGTAAGAATATTACAAAACGAAGATAAGATTGATGCGGTAAGTGATTTGAAAAGCATATAAGAGGATTAAGTTTACCACCACCACCATCATCATTATAGCATCATCATCATCAACACCACCATCATCATTATAGCATCATCATCATCATCATCAACACCACCATCATCATCAACCTCATCATTATCATCAACACCACCACCACCATCATCATCATTATCATCAACACCACCACCATCATCATCATTATCATCAACACCACCACCATCATCATCATCACCATCATCATCATCATCATCATCATTATCAACACCACCACCATCATCATCATCATCATCATCATTATCAACACCACCACCATCATCATCACCACCATCATCATCATCATCATCATTATCATCGACACCACCACCATCATCATCATCACCACCATAATCATCACCACCACCATCATCATCATCATCACCATCATCATCATCATTATCATCAACACCACCACCATCATCATCACCACCACCATCATTATCATCAACACCACCACCACCATCATCAACACCACCACCACCATCATCATCATCATCATCATCACCACCATCATCATGAACCTCATCATTATCATCAACACCATCATCACCACCACCACCACCATCATCATTATAGCATCATCATCAACACCACTATCACCACCATCATCATTATCATCAACACCACCACCACTATCACCACCACCATCATCATCATCATCATCAACACCACCACCATCATCATCAACCTCATAATTATCATCAACATCACCACCACCACTATCACCACCACCATCATTATCACCACCACCACTATCACCACCACCATCATTATCATCATCATTATCATCAACACCACTATCACTACTACTATACCACCATCACCACCACTACCACTACGACCACCACCACTACCTACTACAATCACCACTACCACCAGCAGCACCACCACCATCATTATTATCAACACCACCACTACCACCACTATTATCATCATCATCATTAAGACCACCACTATTACCGCTACCACCACCATCACTACCACCACCATCGTCACCACCACCATTACCACCACGACCATCACTACCTCCATCATTACCACCACCATCATCATCATCATCATCAACACCACCACCACCACCACCACCACCACTACTAATACCATTACTCTTACCATCACCATTTCGATCACCATCATTTAATCACTAACACCCGTCAATACCATCATCCCGATGCGATTACATATAATAAACAATTCTTTTCTAGGATGAGTGGAGGTATTTGTTGGCAGGTGGTACGACCGTGCCAGAGAAGGTAGCCAATCCTGCAGATGAGTGGATCTCTGAGAGATCTTGGAATGAAATAATAACCTTACCTGGCTTGACAAGATTTGTAAACTTTGCCAAAGATTTCAAAAATCATTTAAATGGTTTTAAGAGAATTTTTGATAGCACAGACCCTCATAGGTAAGAGTGAATAATTTACTTCAATAAAGGGCATTGGCAATTAAAAATTTGAATCCCAGCCGCGGTCATGTAGAGCTTTTCTCTACTTACCCAGTATGGTTGCTTCGTCACTCGGAGTGGCATCTAATATCAGTATTCATTTACTACAAACGCAAAAACGCACACTCTGTGAAGCAGAATGATGTCAGATCTGTTCAGGAAAATGTAGCGACCCCTGATACAGCCTGTGGCAGTATCAACTACACACGTAAAAACGCACAGTCTGATCAGCTCTGATATCAGATCTGTTCAGAGAAATGTAGCGACCCTTGATACAGCCTGTTGCAGTATCAGCTACACACGTAAAAACGCACAGTCTGATCAGCTCTGATATCGGATCTGTTCAGAGAAATGTAGCGACCCTTGATACAGCCTGACAGCTACAGAATCTACCAGCGCTGATGTATGAACATTTAGTTAGAATTTCTAACAGACTGCGACAGCTCCGTAGACAACATTCCTGTTCAGTCTGTTATATACAGCACTGACCGTGTCAGGCTGATACAGTTTGACAGAATCTGTTCTGAACAGTCTGTTGTAGCTGCAGGTATGATACAGATATGATATCATTAAAGAAATACCAAATGGTTTTCCGTGTTTCCAAATCGCAACAAATCCCATTTGTTGCGATTTGTTGCAATTTGTTGCGATTTGCAAATCGCAACAAATCCGATTTGTTGCGATTTGTTGCGATTTGTTGTGATTTGTTGCGATTTGTTGTGATTTGTCGTGATTTGTTGCGATTTGTTGTGATTTGTTGTGATTTGTTGTGATTTGTTGCGATTTGTTCCGATTTGTTGCGATTTGTTGCGATTTGTTGCGATTTGTTGCGATTTGTTGTGATTTGTTGCGATTTGTTGTGATTTGTTGCGATTTGTTGCGATTTGTTGCTATTTCTTGTGATTTGTTGCGATTTGTTGCGATTTGCAAATCGCAACAAATCCTATTTGTTGTGATTTGTTGCGATTTGTTGCGATTTGTTGTGACTTTTTGTGATTTGTTGTGATTTGTTGCGATTTGTTGCGATTTGTTGCGATTTGTTGTGATTTGTTGTGATTTGTTGCGATTTGTTGGGATTTGTTGCGATTTGTTGTGATTTCTTGCTATTTGTTGTGATTTGTTGCGATTTGTTGCGATTTGTTGCTATTTGTTGCGATTTGTTGTGATTTGCAAATCGCAACAAATCCGATTTGTTGCGATTTGTTGCTATTTGCAAATCGCAACAAATCCGATTTGTTGCGATTTGTTGTGATTTGTTGCGATTTGTTGTGATTTGTTGTGATTTGTTGCGATTTGCAAATCGCAACAAATCCGATTTGTTGCGATTTGTTGTGATTTGTTGCGATTTGGAAATCGCAACAAATCCGATTTGTTGTGATTTGTTGTGATTTGCAAATCGCAACAAATCGGATTTGTTGCGATTTGTTGTGATTTGTTGTGATTTGTTGCTATTTGTTGCGATTTGTTGCGATTTGTTGCGATTTGTTGCGATTTGTTGCGATTTGTTGTGATTTGTTGCTATTTGTTGTGATTTGCAAATCGCAACAAATGCGATTTGTTGCGATTTTTTGCGAATTGTTGCGATTTGTTGTGACTTCTTGTGATTTGTTGTGATTTGTTGTGATTTGTTGCGATTTGTTGTGATTTGTTGTCATTTGTTGCGATTTGCAAATCGATTTGTTGTGATTTGTTGTGATTTGTTGTGATTTGTTGCGATTTGTTGTGATTTGTTGTGATTTGTTGCGATTTGTTGTGATTTGTTGTGATTTGTTGCTATTTGTTGCGATTTGTTGCGATTTGTTGCGATTTGTTGCGATTTGTTGTGATTTGTTGCTATTTGTTGTGATTTGCAAATCGCAACAAATGCGATTTGTTGCGATTTTTTGCGAATTGTTGCGATTTGTTGTGACTTCTTGTGATTTGTTGTGATTTGTTGTGATTTGTTGCGATTTGTTGTGATTTGTTGTGATTTGTTGCGATTTGTTGTGATTTGTTGCGATTTGTTGTGATTTGTTGTGATTTGTTGTGATTTGTTGCGATTTGTTGCTATTTGTTGTGATTTGTTGCGATTTGTTGTGATTTGTTGCGATTTGTTGCGATTTGTTGCGATTTGTTGTGATTTGTTGCGATTTGTTGCGATTTGCAAATCGCAACAAATCCGATTTGTTGCTATTTCTTGTGATTTGTTGCGATTTGTTGCGATTTGCAAATCGCAACAAATCCTATTTGTTGTGATTTGTTGCGATTTGTTGCGATTTGTTGTGACTTTTTGTGATTTGTTGTGATTTGTTGTGATTTGTTGCGATTTGTTGTGATTTGTTGCTATTTGTTGCGATTTGTTGTGATTTGTTGTGATTTGTTGCGATTTGTTGCGATTTGTTGGGATTTGTTGCGATTTGTTGTGATTTCTTGCTATTTGTTGTGATTTGTTGCGATTTGTTGCGATTTGTTGCTATTTGTTGCGATTTGTTGTGATTTGCAAATCGCAACAAATCCGATTTGTTGTGATTTGTTGCGATTTGTTGCTATTTGTTGCGATTTGCAAATCGCAACAAATCCGATTTGTTGCGATTTGTTGTGATTTGTTGCGATTTGTTGTGATTTGTTGTGATTTGTTGCGATTTGCAAATCGCAACAAATCCGATTTGTTGCGATTTGTTGTGATTTGTTGCGATTTGGAAATCGCAACAAATCCGATTTGTTGTGATTTGTTGTGATTTGCAAATCGCAACAAATCGGATTTGTTGCGATTTGTTGTGATTTGTTGTGATTTGTTGCTATTTGTTGCGATTTGTTGCGATTTGTTGCGATTTGTTGTGATTTGTTGCTATTTGTTGTGATTTGCAAATCGCAACAAATGCGATTTGTTGCGATTTTTTGCGAATTGTTGCGATTTGTTGTGACTTCTTGTGATTTGTTGTGATTTGTTGTGATTTGTTGCGATTTGTTGTGATTTGTTGTCATTTGTTGCGATTTGCAAATCGATTTGTTGTGATTTGTTGTGATTTGTTGTGATTTGTTGCGATTTGTTGTGATTTGTTGCGATTTGTTGTGATTTGATTTGTTGTGATTTGTTGCGATTTGTTGTGATTTGTTGTGATTTGTTGCTATTTGTTGCGATTTGTTGCGATTTGTTGCGATTTGTTGCGATTTGTTGTGATTTGTTGCTATTTGTTGTGATTTGCAAATCGCAACAAATGCGATTTGTTGCGATTTTTTGCGAATTGTTGCGATTTGTTGTGACTTCTTGTGATTTGTTGTGATTTGTTGTGATTTGTTGCGATTTGTTGTGATTTGTTGTGATTTGTTGCGATTTGTTGTGATTTGTTGCGATTTGTTGTGATTTGTTGTGATTTGTTGTGATTTGTTGCGATTTGTTGCTATTTGTTGCGATTTGTTGCGATTTGTTGTGATTTGTTGTGATTTGTTGCGATTTGTTGCGATTTGTTGCTATTCGTTGCGATATGTTGCGATTTGCAAACCGCAACAAATCCGATTTGTTGCTATTTGTTGTGATTTGTTGCGATTTGTTGCGATTTGTTGTGATTTGTTGCGATTTGTTGTGATTTGTTGCGATTTGTTGCGATTTGTTGCGATTTGCAAATCGCAACAAATCCGATTTGTTGCTATTTGTTGTGATTTGTTGTGATTTGTTGCGATTTGTTGTGATTTGTTGCGATTTGTTGTGATTTGTTGCGATTTGTTGTGATTTGTTGTGATTTGTTGCGATTTGTTGTGATTTGTTGCGATTTGTTGTGATTTGTTGCGATTTGTTGCGATTTGTTGCGATTTGTTGTGATTTGTTGTGATTTGTTGTGTTTTGTTGCGATTTGTTGCGATTTGTTGCTATTTGTTGCGATATGTTGCGATTTGCAAATCGCAACAAATCCGATTTGTTGCTATTTGTTGTGATTTGTTGCGATTTGTTGCGATTTGTTGTGATTTGTTGCGATTTGTTGTGATTTGTTGCGATTTGCAAATCGCAACAAATCCGATTTGTTGCTATTTGTTGTGATTTGTTGTGATTTGTTGCGATTTGTTGCGATTTGCAAATCGCAACAATTCCGATTTGTTGCGATTTGTTGTGATTTGTTGCGATTTCTTGCGATTTGTTGTGATTTGTTGCGATTTGTTGCGATTTGCAAATCGCAACAAATCCGATTTGTTGCTATTTGTTGTGATTTGTTGTGATTTGTTGTGATTTGTTGCGATTTGTTGCTATTTGTTGCGATTTGTTGCGATTTGTTGTGATTTGTTGCGATTTGTTGCTATTTGTTGCGATTTGTTGTGATTTGTTGTGATTTGTTGCTATTTGTTGCGATTTGCAAATCGCAACAAATCCGATTTGTTGCTATTTGTTGTGATTTGCAAATCGCAGCAAATGCGATTTGTTGCGATTTGTTGCGATTTGTTGCGATTTGTTGTGACATGTTGTGATTTGTTGTGATTGGTTGTGATTTGTTGCGATTTGTTGTGATTTGTTGCGATTTGTTGTGATTTGTTGTGATTTGTTGCGATTTGTTGCGATTTGTTGTGATTTGTTGCGATTTGTTGTGATTTGTTGCGATTTGTTGCGATTTGTTGCGATTTGCAAATCGCAACAAATCCGATTTGTTGTGATTTGTTGTGATTTGTTGCGATTTGTTGTGATTTGTTGCGATTTGTTGTGATTTGTTGCGATTTGTTGTGATTTGTTGTGATTTGTTGCGATTTGTTGTGATTTGTTGCGATTTGTTGTGATTTGTTGCGATTTGTTGCTATTTGTTGCGATTTGTTGCGATTTGTTGTGATTTGTTGTGATTTGTTGTGATTTGTTGTGTTTGTTGCGATTTGTTGCGATTTGTTGCTATTTGTTGCGATTTGTTGCGATTTGCAAATCGCAACAAATCCGATTTGTTGCTATTTGTTGTGATTTGTTGCGATTTGTTGCGATTTGTTGTGATTTGTTGCGATTTGTTGTGATTTGTTGCGATTTGCAAATCGCAACAAATCCGATTTGTTGCTATTTGTTGTGATTTGTTGTGATTTGTTGTGATTTGTTGCGATTTGTTGCTATTTGTTGCGATTTGTTGCGATTTGTTGTGATTTGTTGCGATTTGTTGCTATTTGTTGCGATTTGTTGTGATTTGTTGTGATTTGTTGCTATTTGTTGCGATTTGCAAATCGCAACAAATCCGATTTGTTGTGATTTTCAAATCGCAGCAAATGCGATTTGTTGCGATTTGTTGCGATTTGTTGTGATTTGTTGCGATTTGTTGTGATTTGTCGTGATTTGTTGCGATTTGTTGTGATTTGTTGTGATTTGTTGTGATTTGTTGCGATTTGTTCCGATTTGTTGCGATTTGTTGCGATTTGTTGCGATTTGTTGCGATTTGTTGTGATTTGTTGCGATTTGTTGTGATTTGTTGCGATTTGTTGCGATTTGTTGCTATTTCTTGTGATTTGTTGCGATTTGTTGCGATTTGCAAATCGCAACAAATCCTATTTGTTGTGATTTGTTGCGATTTGTTGCGATTTGTTGTGACTTTTTGTGATTTGTTGTGATTTGTTGCGATTTGTTGCGATTTGTTGCGATTTGTTGTGATTTGTTGTGATTTGTTGCGATTTGTTGCGATTTGTTGGGATTTGTTGCGATTTGTTGTGATTTCTTGCTATTTGTTGTGATTTGTTGCGATTTGTTGCGATTTGTTGCTATTTGTTGCGATTTGTTGTGATTTGCAAATCGCAACAAATCCGATTTGTTGCGATTTGTTGCTATTTGCAAATCGCAACAAATCCGATTTGTTGCGATTTGTTGTGATTTGTTGCGATTTGTTGTTGTGATTTGTTGTGATTTGTTGCGATTTGCAAATCGCAACAAATCCGATTTGTTGCGATTTGTTGTGATTTGTTGCGATTTGGAAATCGCAACAAATCCGATTTGTTGTGATTTGTTGTGATTTGCAAATCGCAACAAATCGGATTTGTTGCGATTTGTTGTGATTTGTTGCGATTTGTTGTGATTTGTTGTGATTTGTTGCGATTTGTTGTGATTTGTTGCGATTTGTTGCGATTTGTTGCGATTTGTTGCGATTTGTTGCTATTTGTTGTGATTTGTTGTGATTTGTTGTGATTTGTTGCGATTTGTTGCGATTTGTTGCTATTTGTTGCGATTTGCAAATCGCAACAAATCCGATTTGTTGCTATTTGTTGTGATTTGTTGTGATTTGTTGTAATTTGTTGTGATTTGTTGCGATTTGTTGTGATTTGTTGCTATTTGTTGCGATTTGTTGTGATTTGTTGCGATTTGTTGTGATTTGTTGCTATTTGTTGTGATTTGTTGCGATTTGTTGCTATTTGTTGCTATTTGTTGCGATTTGGAAATCGCAACAAATCCGATTTGTTGCGATTTGTTGTGACATGTTGTGATTTGTTGTGATTGGTTGTGATTTGTTGCGATTTGTTGTGATTTGTTGCGATTTGTTGTGATTTGTTGTGATTTGTTGCGATTTGTTGCGATTTGTTGTGATTTGTTGCGATTTGTTGTGATTTGTTGCGATTTGTTGCGATTTGTTGCGATTTGCAAATCGCAACAAATCCGATTTGTTGTGATTTGTTGTGATTTGTTGCGATTTGTTGTGATTTGTTGCGATTTGTTGTGATTTGTTGCGATTTGTTGTGATTTGTTGTGATTTGTTGCGATTTGTTGTGATTTGTTGCGATTTGTTGTGATTTGTTGCGATTTGTTGCTATTTGTTGCGATTTGTTGCGATTTGTTGTGATTTGTTGTGATTTGTTGTGATTTGTTGTGTTTTGTTGCGATTTGTTGCGATTTGTTGCTATTTGTTGCGATATGTTGCGATTTGCAAATCGCAACAAATCCGATTTGTTGCTATTTGTTGTGATTTGTTGCGATTTGTTGCGATTTGTTGTGATTTGTTGCGATTTGTTGTGATTTGTTGCGATTTGCAAATCGCAACAAATCCGATTTGTTGCTATTTGTTGTGATTTGTTGTGATTTGTTGTGATTTGTTGCGATTTGTTGCTATTTGTTGCGATTTGTTGCGATTTGTTGTGATTTGTTGCGATTTGTTGCTATTTGTTGCGATTTGTTGTGATTTGTTGTGATTTGTTGCTATTTGTTGCGATTTGCAAATCGCAACAAATCCGATTTGTTGTGATTTTCAAATCGCAGCAAATGCGATTTGTTGCGATTTGTTGCGATTTGTTGTGATTTGTTGCGATTTGTTGTGATTTGTCGTGATTTGTTGCGATTTGTTGTGATTTGTTGTGATTTGTTGTGATTTGTTGCGATTTGTTCCGATTTGTTGCGATTTGTTGCGATTTGTTGCGATTTGTTGCGATTTGTTGTGATTTGTTGCGATTTGTTGTGATTTGTTGCGATTTGTTGCGATTTGTTGCTATTTCTTGTGTTTTGTTGCGATTTTTGTTGCGATTTGCAAATCGCAACAAATCCTATTTGTTGTGATTTGTTGCGATTTGTTGCGATTTGTTGTGACTTTTTGTGATTTGTTGTGATTTGTTGCGATTTGTTGCGATTTGTTGCGATTTGTTGTGATTTGTTGTGATTTGTTGCGATTTGTTGCGATTTGTTGGGATTTGTTGCGATTTGTTGTGATTTCTTGCTATTTGTTGTGATTTGTTGCGATTTGTTGCGATTTGTTGCTATTTGTTGCGATTTGTTGTGATTTGCAAATCGCAACAAATCCGATTTGTTGCGATTTGTTGCTATTTGCAAATCGCAACAAATCCGATTTGTTGCGATTTGTTGTGATTTGTTGCGATTTGTTGTGATTTGTTGTGATTTGTTGCGATTTGCAAATCGCAACAAATCCGATTTGTTGCGATTTGTTGTGATTTGTTGCGATTTGGAAATCGCAACAAATCCGATTTGTTGTGATTTGTTGTGATTTGCAAATCGCAACAAATCGGATTTGTTGCGATTTGTTGTGATTTGTTGCGATTTGTTGTGATTTGTTGTGATTTGTTGCGATTTGTTGTGATTTGTTGCGATTTGTTGCGATTTGTTGCGATTTGTTGCGATTTGTTGCTATTTGTTGTGATTTGTTGTGATTTGTTGTGATTTGTTGCGATTTGTTGCGATTTGTTGCTATTTGTTGCGATTTGCAAATCGCAACAAATCCGATTTGTTGCTATTTGTTGTGATTTGTTGTGATTTGTTGTAATTTGTTGTGATTTGTTGCGATTTGTTGTGATTTGTTGCTATTTGTTGCGATTTGTTGTGATTTGTTGCGATTTGTTGTGATTTGTTGCTATTTGTTGTGATTTGTTGCGATTTGTTGCTATTTGTTGCTATTTGTTGCGATTTGGAAATCGCAACAAATCCGATTTGTTGCGATTTGTTGTGATTTGTTGCGATTTGTTGCGATTTGTTGTAATTTGTTGCGATTTGTTGTAATTTGTTGCGATTTGTTGCGATTAACAAATCGCGACAAATCCGATTTGTTGCTATTTGTTGTGATTTGCAAATCGCAGCAAATGCGATTTGTTGCGATTTGTTGCGATTTGTTGCGATTTGTTGTGACTTGTTGTGATTTGTTGTGATTTGTTGCGATTTGTTGTGATTTGTTGCTATTTGTTGCGATTTGTTGTGATTTGTTGCTATTTGTTGTGATTTGTTGCGATTTGTTGTGATTTGCAAATCGCAACAAATCCGATTTGTTGCGATTTGTTGTGATTTGTTGCGATTTGCAAAGCGCAACAAATCCGATTTGTTGCTATTTGTTGTGATTTGCAAATCGCAACAAATCCGATTTGTTGCGATTTGTTGTGATTTGTTGCGATTTGTTGCTATTTGTTGCGATTTGTTGCTATTTGTTGCGATATGTTGCGATTTGCAAATCGCAACAAATCCGATTTGTTCCTATTTGTTGTGATTTGTTGTGATTTGTTGCGATTTGTTGTGATTTGTTGCGAATTGTTGCGATTTGCAAATCGCAACAAATCCGATTTGTTGCTATTTGTTGCGATTTGTTGTGATTTGTTGTGTTTTGTTGCGATTTGTTGTGATTTGTTGCGATTTGTTGCTATTTGTTGTGATTTGTTGCGATTTGTTGCGATTTGTTGCGATTTGTTGCTATTTGTTGCGATTTGCAAATCGCAACAAATCCGATTTGTTGCGATTTGTTGTGATTTGTTGTGATTTGTTGCGATTTGTTGTAATTTGTTGCGATTTGTTGTAATTTGTTGCGATTTGTTGCGATTAACAAATCGCGACAAATCCGATTTGTTGCTATTTGTTGTGATTTGCAAATCGCAGCAAATGCGATTTGTTGCGATTTGTTGCGATTTGTTGCGATTTGTTGTGACTTGTTGTGATTTGTTGTGATTTGTTGCGATTTGTTGTGATTTGTTGCTATTTGTTGCGATTTGTTGTGATTTGTTGCTATTTGTTGTGATTTGTTGCGATTTGTTGTGATTTGCAAATCGCAACAAATCCGATTTGTTGCGATTTGTTGCTATTTGTTGCGATTTGCAAAGCGCAACAAATCCGATTTGTTGTGATTTGTTGCGATTTGTTGTGATTTGTTGTGATTTGTTGCGATTTGTTGTGATTTGTTGCGATTTGTTGTGATTTGTTGCGATTTGCAAATCGCAACAAATCCGATTTGTTGCTATTTGTTGTGATTTGCAAATCGCAACAAATCCGATTTGTTGCGATTTGTTGTGATTTGTTGCGATTTGTTGCTATTTGTTGCGATTTGTTGCTATTTGTTGCGATATGTTGCGATTTGCAAATCGCAACAAATCCGATTTGTTCCTATTTGTTGTGATTTGTTGTGATTTGTTGCGATTTGTTGTGATTTGTTGCGAATTGTTGCGATTTGCAAATCGCAACAAATCCGATTTGTTGCTATTTGTTGCGATTTGTTGTGATTTGTTGTGTTTTGTTGCGATTTGTTGTGATTTGTTGCGATTTGTTGCTATTTGTTGTGATTTGTTGCGATTTGTTGCGATTTGTTGCGATTTGTTGCTATTTGTTGCGATTTGCAAATCGCAACAAATCCGATTTGTTGCGATTTGTTGTGATTTGTTGCGATTTGTTGTGATTTGTTGTGATTTGTTGCGATTTGTTGTGATTTGTTGTGATTTGTTGCGATTTGTTGTGATTTGTTGCGATTTGTTGTGATTTGTTGTGATTTGTTGTGATTTGTTGCGATTTGTTGTGATTTGTTGCGATTTGTTGTGATTTGTTGCGATTTGTTGTGATTTGTTGTGATTTGTTGTGTTTTGTTGCGATTTGTTGCTATTTGTTGCGATATGTTGCGATTTGCAAATCGCAACAAATCCGATTTGATGCTATTTGTTGTGATTTGTTGCGATTTGTTGCGATTTGTTGTGATTTGTTGCGATTTGTTGTGATTTGTTGCGATTTGTTGCTATTTCTTGTGATTTGTTGTGATTTGTTGTGATTTGTTGCGATTTGTTGCGATTTGTTGCTATTTGTTGCGATTTGCAAATCGCAACAAATCCGATTTGTTGCTATTTGTTGTGATTTGTTGTGATTTGTTGTAATTTGTTGTGATTTGTTGCGATTTGTTGTGATTTGTTGCTATTTGTTGCGATTTGTTGTGATTTGTTGCGATTTGTTGCGATTTGTTGTAATTTGTTGCGATTAACAAATCGCAACAAATCCGATTTGTTGCTATTTGTTGTGATTTGCAAATCGCAGCAAATGCGATTTGTTGCGATTTGTTGTGACTTGTTGTGATTTGTTGTGATTTGTTGCGATTTGTTGTGATTTGTTGCTATTTGTTGCGATTTGTTGTGATTTGTTGTGATTTGTTGCTATTTGTTGTGATTTGTTGCGATTTGTTGTGATTTGCAAATCGCAACAAATCCGATTTGTTGCGATTTTTTGCTATTTGTTGCGATTTGCAAAGCGCAACAAATCCGATTTGTTGCGATTTGTTGTGATTTGTTGCGATTTGTTGTGATTTGTTGTGATTTGTTGCGATTTGTTGTGATTGGTTGTGATTTGTTGCTATTTGTTGTGATTTGCAAATCGCAGCAAATGCGATTTGTTGCGATTTGTTGCGATTTGTTGTGATTTGTTGTGATTTGTTGCGATTTGTTGTGATTTGTTGCGATTTGTTGTGATTTGTTGCTATTTGTTGTGATTTGTTGCGATTTGTTGTGATTTGCAAATCGCAACAAATCCGATTTGTTGCTATTTGTTGCGATTTGCAAAGCGCAACAAATCCGATTTGTTGTGATTTGTTGCGATTTGTTGTGATTTGTTGTGATTTGTTGCGATTTGTTGTGATTTGTTGTGATTTGTTGCGATTTGTTGTGATTTGTTGCGATTTGCAAATCGCAACAAATCCGATTTGTTGCTATTTGTTGTGATTTGTTGTGATTTGCAAATCGCAACAAATCCGATTTGTTGCTATTTGTTGTGATTTGTTGTGATTTGCAAATCGCAACAAATCCGATTTGTTGCGATTTGTTGTGATTTGTTGCGATTTGTTGTGATTTGTTGTGATTTGTTGCGATTTGTTGTGATTTGTTGCGATTTGTTGTGATTTGTTGCGATTTGCAAATCGCAACAAATCCGATTTGTTGCTATTTGTTGTGATTTGTTGTGATTTGCAAATCGCAACAAATCCGATTTGTTGCGATTTGTTGTGATTTGTTGCGATTTGTTGCTATTTGTTGCGATTTGTTGCTATTTGTTGCGATATGTTGCGATTTGTTGCGATATGTTGCGATTTGCAAATCGCAACAAATCCGATTTGTTCCTATTTGTTGTGATTTGTTGTGATTTGTTGCGATTTGTTGTGATTTGTTGCGAATTGTTGCGATTTGCAAATCGCAACAAATCCGATTTGTTGCTATTTGTTGCGATTTGTTGTGATTTGTTGTGTTTTGTTGCGATTTGTTGTGATTTGTTGCGATTTGTTGTGATTTGTTGCTATTTGTTGTGATTTGTTGCGATTTGTTGCGATTTGTTGCGATTTGTTGCTATTTGTTGCGATTTGTTGTGATTTGTTGCGATTTGTTGTGATTTGTTGTGATTTGTTGTGTTTTGTTGCGATTTGTTGCTATTTGTTGCGATATGTTGCGATTTGCAAATCGCAACAAATCCGATTTGATGCTATTTGTTGTGATTTGTTGCGATTTGTTGCGATTTGTTGTGATTTGTTGCGATTTGTTGTGATTTGTTGCGATTTGTTGCTATTTCTTGTGATTTGTTGTGATTTGTTGTGATTTGTTGCGATTTGTTGCGATTTGTTGCTATTTGTTGCGATTTGCAAATCGCAACAAATCCGATTTGTTGCTATTTGTTGTGATTTGTTGTGATTTGTTGTAATTTGTTGTGATTTGTTGCGATTTGTTGTGATTTGTTGCTATTTGTTGCGATTTGTTGTGATTTGTTGCGATTTGTTGCGATTTGTTGTGATTTGTTGCGATTTGTTGTAATTTGTTGCGATTAACAAATCGCAACAAATCCGATTTGTTGCTATTTGTTGTGATTTGCAAATCGCAGCAAATGCGATTTGTTGCGATTTGTTGTGACTTGTTGTGATTTGTTGTGATTTGTTGCGATTTGTTGTGATTTGTTGCTATTTGTTGCGATTTGTTGTGATTTGTTGTGATTTGTTGCTATTTGTTGCGATTTGTTGTGATTTGCAAATCGCAACAAATCCGATTTGTTGCGATTTGTTGCTATTTGTTGCGATTTGCAAAGCGCAACAAATCCGATTTGTTGCGATTTGTTGTGATTTGTTGCGATTTGTTGTGATTTGTTGTGATTTGTTGCGATTTGTTGTGATTTGTTGCGATTTGTTGTGATTTGTTGCGATTTGCAAATCGCAACAAATCCGATTTGTTGCTATTTGTTGTGATTTGTTGTGATTTGCAAATCGCAACAAATCCGATTTGTTGCGATTTGTTGTGATTTGTTGTGATTTGTTGCGATTTGTTGCGATTTGTTGTGATTGGTTGTGATTTGTTGCTATTTGTTGTGATTTGCAAATCGCAGCAAATGCGATTTGTTGCGATTTGTTGCGATTTGTTGCGATTTGTTGTGATTTGTTGTGATTTGTTGCGATTTGTTGTGATTTGTTGCGATTTGTTGCGATTTGTTGTGATTTGTTGCTATTTGTTGTGATTTGTTGCGATTTGTTGTGATTTGCAAATCGCAACAAATCCGATTTGTTGCGATTTGTTGCTATTTGTTGCGATTTGCAAAGCGCAACAAATCCGATTTGTTGTGATTTGTTGCGATTTGTTGTGATTTGTTGTGATTTGTTGCGATTTGTTGTGATTTGTTGCGATTTGTTGTGATTTGTTGTGATTTGTTGCTATTTGTTGCGATTTGTTGTGATTTGCAAATCGCAACAAATCCGATTTGTTGCGATTTGTTGCTATTTGTTGCGATTTGCAAAGCGCAACAAATCCGATTTGTTGCGATTTGTTGTGATTTGTTGCGATTTGTTGTGATTTGTTGTGATTTGTTGCGATTTGTTGTGATTTGTTGCGATTTGTTGTGATTTGTTGCGATTTGCAAATCGCAACAAATCCGATTTGTTGCTATTTGTTGTGATTTGTTGTGATTTGCAAATCGCAACAAATCCGATTTGTTGCGATTTGTTGTGATTTGTTGTGATTTGTTGCGATTTGTTGCGATTTGTTGTGATTGGTTGTGATTTGTTGCTATTTGTTGTGATTTGCAAATCGCAGCAAATGCGATTTGTTGCGATTTGTTGCGATTTGTTGCGATTTGTTGTGATTTGTTGTGATTTGTTGCGATTTGTTGTGATTTGTTGCGATTTGTTGCGATTTGTTGTGATTTGTTGCTATTTGTTGTGATTTGTTGCGATTTGTTGTGATTTGCAAATCGCAACAAATCCGATTTGTTGCGATTTGTTGCTATTTGTTGCGATTTGCAAAGCGCAACAAATCCGATTTGTTGTGATTTGTTGCGATTTGTTGTGATTTGTTGTGATTTGTTGCGATTTGTTGTGATTTGTTGCGATTTGTTGTGATTTGTTGCGATTTGCAAATCGCAACAAATCCGATTTGTTGCTATTTGTTGTGATTTGTTGTGATTTGCAAATCGCAACAAATCCGATTTGTTGCGATTTGTTGTGATTTGTTGCGATTTGTTGCTATTTGTTGCGATTTGTTGCTATTTGTTGCGATATGTTGCGATTTGCAAATCGCAACAAATCCGATTTGTTCCTATTTGTTGTGATTTGTTGTGATTTGTTGCGATTTGTTGTGATTTGTTGCGAATTGTTGCGATTTGCAAATCGCAACAAATCCGATTTGTTGCTATTTGTTGCGATTTGTTGTGATTTGTTGTGTTTTGTTGCGATTTGTTGTGATTTGTTGCGATTTGTTGTGATTTGTTGCTATTTGTTGTGATTTGTTGCGATTTGTTGCGATTTGTTGCGATTTGTTGCTATTTGTTGCGATTTGCAAATCGCAACAAATCCGATTTGTTGCGATTTGTTGTGATTTGTTGCGATTTGTTGTGATTTGTTGTGATTTGTTGCGATTTGTTGTGATTTGTTGTGATTTGTTGCGATTTGTTGTGATTTGTTGCGATTTTTTGTGATTTGTTGTGATTTGTTGTGATTTGTTGCGATTTGTTGTGATTTGTTGCGATTTGTTGTGATTTGTTGCGATTTGTTGTGATTTGTTGTGATTTGTTGTGTTTTGTTGCGATTTGTTGCTATTTGTTGCGATATGTTGCGATTTGCAAATCGCAACAAATCCGATTTGATGCTATTTGTTGTGATTTGTTGCGATTTGTTGCGATTTGTTGTGATTTGTTGCGATTTGTTGTGATTTGTTGCGATTTGTTGCTATTTCTTGTGATTTGTTGTGATTTGTTGTGATTTGTTGCGATTTGTTGCTATTTGTTGCGATTTGCAAATCGCAACAAATCCGATTTGTTGCTATTTGTTGTGATTTGTTGTGATTTGTTGTGATTTGTTGCGATTTGTTGTGATTTGTTGCTATTTGTTGCGATTTGTTGTGATTTGTTGCGATTTGTTGCGATTTGTTGTGATTTGTTGCGATTTGTTGTAATTTGTTGCGATTAACAAATCGCAACAAATCCGATTTGTTGCTATTTGTTGTGATTTGCAAATCGCAGCAAATGCGATTTGTTGCGATTTGTTGTGACTTGTTGTGATTTGTTGTGATTTGTTGCGATTTGTTGTGATTTGTTGCTATTTGTTGCGATTTGTTGTGATTTGTTGTGATTTGTTGCTATTTGTTGCGATTTGTTGTGATTTGCAAATCGCAACAAATCCGATTTGTTGCGATTTGTTGCTATTTGTTGCGATTTGCAAAGCGCAACAAATCCGATTTGTTGCGATTTGTTGTGATTTGTTGCGATTTGTTGTGATTTGTTGCGATTTGTTGCGATTTGTTGCGATTTGTTGTGATTTGTTGCGATTTGCAAATCGCAACAAATCCGATTTGTTGCTATTTGTTGTGATTTGTTGTGATTTGTTGTGATTTGTTGCGATTTGTTGCTATTTGTTGCGATTTGTTGCTATTTGTTGCGATATGTTGCGATTTGCAAATCGCAACAAATCCGATTTGTTGCTATTTGTTGTGATTTGTTGTGATTTGTTGTGATTTGCAAATGGCAACAAATCCGATTTATTGCGATTTGTTGTGATTTGTTGTGATTTGTTGCGATTTGTTGCTATTTGTTGCGATATGTTGCGATTTGCAAATCGCAACAAATCCGAGTTGCGATTTGTTGTGATTTGTTGCGATTTGTTGCGATTTGTTGCGATTTGCAAATCGCAACAAATCTGATTTGTTGCTATTTGTTGTGATTTGTTGTGATTTGTTGTGATTTGTTGCGATTTGTTGCGATTTGTTGTGATTTGTTGCGATTTGCAAATCGGAACAAATCCGATTTGTTGTGATTTGTTGCGATTTGTTGTGATTTGTTGCGATTTGTTGTGATTTGTTGCGATTTATTGTGATTTGTTGCGATTTGTTGCGATTTGTTGTGATTTGTTGCGATTTGTTGTGATTTGTTGCGATTTGTTGTGATTTGTTGCGATTTGTTGTGATTTGTTGCGATTTGTTGTGATTTGTTGCGATTTGTTGTGATTTGTTGCGATTTGTTGCGATTTGTTGTGATTTGTTGCTATTTGTTGCGATTTGTTGCTATTTGTTGCGATTTGTTGTGATTTGTTGTGATTTGTTGCGATTTGTTGCGATTTGTTGCTATTTGTTGCGATATGTTGCGATTTGCAAATCGCAACAAATCCGATTTGTTGTGATTTGTTGCGATTTGTTGTGATTTGTTGCGATTTGTTGTGATTTGTTGTGATTTGTTGCGATTTGTTGTGATTCGTTGCGATTTCTTGCGATTTGTTGTGATTTGTTGCGATTTGTTGCGATTTAATTTAATTTAATAAGTTTGCCAATAATAACAATAACAATATACACAGTAAATAATTTGGCAGGGTTACCGCAACAGTTAGTTGCCTATTACTGCGGGCCCAAAATATAAATAATAACCACAATAAATAATAACAACAATAACCACATAGTCAACACGAAAACAACTAACAACGACGCTTTTTCCGTGTGTGAACAAACGAAAGCCTGACCCTGATATTCTCATGACCCTGTCACTGAGCTTAATCCTAACCGTAAAATATTTCGGTTGATCACACACCGACAAAGCCTCCAAAACATACAACACGATATCGGTGTTGTGAGACTACGGACACAATTACACTTAGGACAGATAGTTTTATAAGAACGAGGATCATCCACGTTATAACATGTGTGTAAAGACGAAATATAGTACTTAAACATTATGGACTTAAACGAAGACAAACTGTCCGTATCTAACTTCAGTTCATCGACAAGATTGTTCCAAACGCGAGTTGCTCTGATGATAAGTTGCGAGTTGTTGTGATTTGTTGCGATTTGTTGCGAGTTGTTGTGATTTGTTGCGATTTGTTGCGATTTGTTACGAGCCCTAGGCAAGTGTTTTTAGGTTTTCGAGAGTCGAGCAATTTCCCAAGTGTTTGGATAAGAGTCTCCAAACACAGAAAAAAACATTTGGTATTTCTTTTATAAAATAATCACAAGTGAATATGATATACTGTCCGACATTTTCAAAAAATCGTTTTGGCGGGAATTTTCCGTGTTTGGATACTCTGATCCAAACACGGGAATTGACCAATCAGGGCTCGTGTAGTATATACATGTTATTTTATAAAGGTGTATCATAGCTGATACTGCAAAAGGCTGTATCAGGGGTCGCTACATTTTTCTGAACAGATCTGACATCATTCTGCATCAGGTCTGACACAGAGTGTGCGTTTTTGCGTGTGTATGATGCACCTATATGATATCATATCTGTATCATACCTGCAGCTACAACAGACTGTTCAGAACAGATTCTGTCAAACTGTATCAGCCTGACACGGTCAGTGCTGTATCAGTTTGATATAACAGACTGAACAGGTATGTTGTCTACGGAGCTGTCGCAGTCTGTTAGAAATTCTAACTAAATGTTTATACATCAGCGCTGGTACATTCTGTAGCTGTCAGGCTGTATCAAGGGTCGCTACATTTCTCTGAACAGATCTGATATCAGAGCTGATCAGACTGTGCGTTTTTACCGGTGTAGTAGTTTCATTGAATTTGATGAGGAACCTAAAGAAAATAATTCTGCCATTTTAGGGAACCTTTGCCAGGAACATGGGATACGGAATTGGATCATTTTCAGAAAATTCTTGTCCTTCGTTGTCTTCGCGCTGATAAAATTACCAACGCAATGCAGGTAGAAAAGACAAAAAAATAATGCTTTTAGTTAGTACAATACTTTCAGCTTGGAGTTAGTAAAGTTTTCTCAATTTTTCATGTACAAGCTGTCGTAAGTTTTTAAGAGGGCACATATTGATAACAGTATATTTTGGCAAAGACGACCATTAGTTTTAAAATATTTTGTATTTGTATTTTAGGATTTTGTTGCTGAACATCTTGGTCAAAAGTTTATTGAACCACAGGTAACAATTGTTTTAAAACATCTTTCTTATTTTTTGGGGTTTTTTTTCGTTGGATAAACAGGGTAATTTTTTATTGAACTAATACGTGGTTAACCCTTTCCCTTGCATTGTTGTTGTGGAAAAATTTTATCTTTTTACTCTGTCTAACGCCAGACGATTTTACTCGTCAAGGAAAAAGATGTTTCGGAAAGCCATACAGAAAAGGATTATTATATATAGTAGATTTCCAGTAGGAAAAAAAACCGGCCCAGAGATTTATAACCATTAAAATTTTTTTTAAAATTAGTTTATTGTGTTCTAAGGATTTTGGGTGAAGGAAAATTCGAGTGTAGAATATATACATTTTAAGGTCTTAAAATGTATATATTCTACACTCGAATTTTCCTTCACCCAAAATCCTTAGAACATGCTATGTAATCGAGTGAAATGCCCAATATTACTTCTAATAAACCCAATTCTCTCCTGGCATTACCACCTTATTATATATACAAAACTCGCGATCAAGCTCTCGGCAACGCCCTCCGTGGCTCAGTGGTCAGAGCATTGCACTAGAATCGCAAGGTCGTGGGTTGAATTCCTGCCGGAAGGCCTGTGTAGTTGCATTTTTCGCAACTGGTCCCGGTTTGGTCTTAAAATGTATATATTCTACACTCGAATTTTCCTTCACCCAAAATCCTTAGTTTATTGTGTGTTTGCTAATATTCATAAAATTGATTTCTTTAGACCGCAGACTTGTCTCTTGTCTTCAAAGATTCCTCTCCAACATGTCCTCTCATCTTCGTCCTCTCGACTGGCACTGACCCAGCTGCTGATTTATATAAGTTTGCCGAAGAAATGCGTTTTTCTAAGAAGCTGAACGCTATTTCACTTGGCCAAGGACAGGTAAGACTTACCTCTGTGATCCACTCATGTTCTCACATGATATCAAATATCTTTTGTATACCAAAACTTATTTCATATTTAGGGTCCCCGAGCTGAGGCAATGATGAAGTCAGCCATGGAGAGGGGGAAATGGATATTTTTCCAGAATTGTCACTTGTCGCCAAGTTGGATGCCTAGTTTAGAAAGACTGATTGAAAATATCGATGTTGATAAGGTACGTTGATTGGATGAGTGAGTGAGTGAGTGGGTGGGTGAGTGGGTGAGTGGGTGAGTGGGTGAGTGGGTGAGTGGGTGAGTGAGTGAGTGAGTGGGTGAGTGGGTGAGTGGGTGAGTGGGTGAGTGGGTGAGTGGGTGAGTGGGTGAGTGGGTGAGTGGGTGAGTGGGTGAGTGGGTGAGTGGGTGAGTGGGTGAGTGGGT
>JAWNZC010000254.1:915000-1002500 GCA_035771165.1 Paragorgia papillata
ATTATGTTTTCAAGTTTTCTACAAGCTGTCGTAAGTTAAACTCAGAGAAAAACTCTGAGCTCCAGACGGGACTCGAACCTATATCTCAAAGATTGTTTGATAAACCTAAAGAACTATAGATTGTGTGAATTAGATAAATCGCATACAATATTCGCGTCCAATTTCACGTCCGTACGTGCGTTACAAGTACTTCTAGGTCGGTTTGACTCGTTATTCTTTTTATGAATTATTAATAAAATGGATAAGTATTTTTTAACACTTGAACAAAAAGTTTTTGAAGCCTGAAGACGAGTCTTTCGTATTTTATTCCGGCTAACCCCATACGATTTTATTCAGCACAGGGAGAGGTCCAGGCCTCAAAGTGTTAAAACCTATCTCTTTAACCCTTCGAAGCCTGAAGACGAGTCTTTAGTATTTTATTCTGACTAACGCCAGACGATTTTATTCAGCAGGGAAAGGTCCAGGCCTCAAAGTGTTAATGTTGGGTTTTTCTCATCTTTTAGGTTTTAAAGAAGTCTCTTTCCGAGTTAAAAGAACGACCCGAGAATGGTTGTTATATTCGTGGTTTGTTTGTCGAGGGTGCGCGATGGAGTACGGATAAACATGAACTAGCTGAATCGAAACCTAAAGAATTGTACACTGACATGCCTATTATATGGCTTAAACCTACTGCTAACAGAGTTAAACCTGAGACTGGAATATATGAATGTCCCGTGTACAAGACATTGACCAGAGCTGGTAAGTCCCCAACTTCGTACCCAGCTTCTTTACTCGCCGTTTTCGCCGAGGCTGTCAGACAGCTTTATATTCTGACTGTGAGTTAGTTGGTTGGTTGGTTGGTTGGTTGGTTGGTTGGTTGGTTGGTTGGTTGGTTGGTTGGTTGGTTGGTTGGTTGGTTGGTTGGTTGGTTGGTTGGTTGGCTAGTTGGCTTGTTGGTTGGTTGGTTGGTTGGTTGGTTGGTTGGTTGGTTGGTTGGTTGGTTGGTTGGTTGGTTGGTTGGTTGGTTGGTTGGTTGGTTGGTTGGTTGGTTGGTTGGTTGGTTGGTTGGCTGGTTGGCTGGTTGGTTGGTTGGTTGGTTGGTTGGTTGGTTGGTTGGTTGGTTGGTTGGTTGGTTGGTTGGTTGGTTGGTTGGTTGGTTGGTTGGTTGGTTGGTTGGTTGGTTGGTTGGTTGGTTGGTTGGTTGGTTGGTTGGTTGGTTGGTTGGTTGGTTGGTTGGCTGGTTGGTTGGTTGGTTGGTTGGCTGGCTGGTTGGTTGGCTGGTTGGTTGGTTGGTTGGTTGGTTGGTTGGTTGGTTGGTTGGTTGGTTGGTTGGTTGGTTGGTTGGCTGGTTGGTTGGTTGGTTGGTTGGTTGATTGGTTGGTTGGCTGGTTGCTTGGTTGGTTGGCTGGTTGCTTGGTTGGTTGGCTGGTTGCTTTGGTTGGTTGGTTGGTTGGCTGGTTGGTTGGTTGGCTGGTTGGTTGGTTGGTTGGTTGGTTGGTTGGCTGGCTGGTTGGTTGGTTGGTTGGTTGGTTGGTTGGTTGGTTGGTTGGTTGGTTGGTTGGTTGGTTGGTTGGTTGGTTGGTTGGTGGCTGGCTGGCTGGCTGGCTGGCTGGTTGGTTGGTTTGGTTGGCTGACTGGCTGGCTGGTTAGTTGGTTGGCTGGTTAGTTGCATGGCTGGTTCGTTCGTTCGTTCGTTCGTTCGTTCGTCCGTCCGTCCGTCCGTCCGTCCGTCCGTCCGTCCGTTCGTTCGCTCCTTCGTTCGCTCCTTCGTTAAACATCAACGCCCCATTGTGTTTGTATTTATGATTTCTAAAAGTCTATCTGTATTTTTTCAGGTACGCTCTCAACAACTGGCCATTCTACAAACTTTGTTTTGGCTGTTGAAGTTCCGAGTAGTAAGTCGCAAGAACACTGGATCAAACGTGGAGTGGCTCTCATGTGCGCCCTCAACTACTAACACTATTAACCATTCACTAACCATTCACTCAAACATTTCACAACATAAGAAGAATTAACGTTTGTATTATACACCAAGCAAGGTAAATTGTTTTAACATTAAAAAAAATGTATATATTTTAACCATGTTATATTTATAATGGTTGTTGAATTAGAAGCGAGAATGTGTTGTATTGAAGCAAGAATGTAATATAAATAATTTTGTTTTAAACTTTGGTCATCTGTATTTTGGGAAGAATTTAACACTTTGGGGCCTGGACCTCTCCCTGTGCTGAACAAAATTGTCTGGGATTAGCCAGAATAAAATTAAAGTGTTAAAATATGGTTGTTACATCAAAACGAGGCTAATTGGTCAAAATTTGCCTGTAGCGTTTTTCCAGCTTCTGTAGCAACGAAAAGGCTGTATTTGTGCTAGATATTCATATTTGAGCCATCTTTCAAAAGTCGAAAAAAGTTTTATAAATTAAAGGGGGTTAACGTTTACTTTTTTGAAATAGTTTTTAAGGTCTAAAAATGATAATCTAGCTTAAATAAAGCCTTCTATAGCAACAAGAAAGCTTTAGTTGTGCTAAATATTCATAGTTTAGCCTTATTTCAGAAGTTGGAAAAAAAATTGCCAAAATCTTACGAAATTGTGAAAAACTGGCAAGTATCATTTTGAGTGATCCTTTTTATCCAAAAGGATCGCAGGCTCTGAAAATGACGAATATTACGTCATCTCGGTTGTGGAGACTGGTGTGCAGACTCAAGATGGCGGGGGGAAGGGGCATTTTATAAACTTTTTTCAAAATGCAACATGGTCATCCGTTTCGGCGTGTTTTACGACTTATGAATATTGTATGCGGCATTCTTTGTAAACAAGAAGGAACAGGAGATAACAGAGACTTGAAGAGCTGTTTTGCGGTTGGATATTGCAGCTGTTTAATATATTGCCATCAAATGACGAGTTGTTTCCGACCGTGCATGGCTTGGCGAAATAAGAAGATTTACTCTTTTGAAGATGCCAGGAATTGTCGTATTTAATCGCCGTTGGGTTGTTGGCAGTGATGATTTTGTTATTCCTTTCGGTATTGGCTTCGTCCTCAGGGTGATATGGTAAGTTCTTGGCAAACTCTTCTGTGTTTAATAACGTTTGGATATTAAAACTTTGATATTTTTGGGGGGACAGTCGGACAGACTATTGTCAATTCTACAGCGTCAATTTGAGACAGAATATTAGCCTTTTTTAAAGCTATTAGTACTTCCTGTGAAAGCCAAGTTGATTTAATACTATTACTTAAACACTAATCCTAATTTGAGGTGTAAAACTGTTTATTATATCTTCTCAAATAACATTCATCTTCTCCTGTATTTTCACTTCATGTAAAGGCATGCGGCCTTTCGATTATAAAAGTATTTCTTTATTTTTATCGATATTGCTTAGTTCTGTGTTTGTCCTTCTCAAAGACGGTATCTTTGCTTCAGAATTATTAATGAAACACTGTAATTTTCTTTTAAAATTGATCTATATATATTGACTCTTAAATATTCTCTTTTAAAATATTGTACATATTATTCCCTGTGGCCATTTCTATTCTTAGAAATTGTTTATTGGTGGTGTTATTAGTTTTTTGTTAAAAATATTCTGTTTTAGGATTTATTTTGGGGATAAGTACATATATATTTGTAAACAGCGGGGTTTCTTTATATGTAAGGACAGATAAAAAAAATTGTGTTTTTAATAACAAACTAAGAAAATTCTAAGCAAAAAAGTAAAGCGTTGCGTAGGCAGTGTTTTGGATAGAGTAAAGTGAAAAGATGGTAAACTGTTGAGATTAGTTTTGATAACGAAATACTGATGTTTCGAGTGAAGCCCTTTATCAGAGTGAAATGTGATGAAGGTCTCTGCTTGCCGATTTCTGAATTTTAAGGTGTATGCGATTTTTTTGGAGTGATACACCCATCACTGCTTGCAATGTCAGTATTTCATTATCAAAACTAATCTCGGCAGTTAATAAGTATTCATGTTGATCTTAGAAAAATCTAGGCCAATAGGTAGAGAATAATTTGATAATTAAATTTTTTTTTTCTTTATTAAGATTAAATATCAACTGAGCTAATTTTGTGAAATGAGGGTTGAATAATATTTATAGTACAATGTATTTATAGTACATTGGAAAAATTAAAATTTATGATACTCAGATGAAGGCCTCCACCCAAGGGCAGGGAAGGAATGAGGGATGGAGGCAAAGTCACAGAGTGGTAAGGAAGGAACGAGGGAGGGAATGAATGAAAAAAAATAAAAGAATGAGGAAGTGAAAGAGGGAGGGAGGGGAATGAAGGAATGAGGAAGGGAGGGAGGAAGGAAGAGAGGAGGGGTGGAGGGAGGGAGGGAGGGAGGGAGGGAGGGAGGGAGGGAGGGAGGGAGGGAGGGAGGGAGGGAGGGAGGGAGGGAGGGAGGGAGGGAGGGAGGGAGGGAGGGAGGGGGGGGGGGAAGGGAGGGAGGGGGGGGGGGAAGGGAGGGAGGGGGGGGAAGGGAAGGGAAGGGAGGACAGACAGACAGACAGACAGACAGACAGACAGACAGACAGACAGACAGACAGACAGACAGACAGACAGACAGACAGACAGACAGACAGACAGACAGACAGACAGACAGACAGACAGACAGACAGACAGACAGACAGACAGACAGACAGACAGACATGAATGGGCAGACAGGCATGAATGGGCAGACAGACAGACATGAATGGGCAGCTGACGTTTCAGAAATAATAAACAGTAAACGAATTATTTGTTTGACGTTTTTGACACATGCTATCAGAACTGTGGGTTCGTGAAGATCTCTTTTAACCGAATCGAATTTGTTTAACTGCAAACAAGATAATAGGACGTTTATATGAAAGCAGATAAGACGTGGCCAGGTGGGCCATAAGTTCGCGCCTTCTGTGAGGTGTGCGTCTTATTAGCTCTTGTATAAACCGCCCAGTAATTGTCTCATAGTCGTAAACGAAATCGAACTTGTCCGCAGCGTTTTACAGTAAATTTACCCCGTGCAGTCGTCATTATTTGGTCTTTGCGTTATCTCTCTAAATGCTGATCGCAAGATAATTCCATTCTCGTGGTTTCTGTTGTTTTTTATTTCAGTGGCTAATATCGTTGGTCTAGACTGCGAGGCTTGTCGGGTTTGTTGGTCCGCCCCCACGGGCCTACCCCCTTCGAGTTCTGTGTAGTCGGTTCCGGAGACGGATAGTTTTCAATTATTTATAATTATATCACCCAAGTAGTTTTTTCTACTCTGGCTTAAAAGTGTTTTGAGCTTAAGGTTTTTAAGTGTTCATGACGCAACGTTTCGACACTCCGATCTAGTGTCTTCATCAGGGATGATCGTTGTGAAGACAGGTCCCATATTTATACTCTCATAGAACCATTTATAGAACCATTTTATCTAGCAACGAGATGTAAATAGGCTTCCAGCAGTAGACCGCCGTCATCACGATTTAATGGAGCGTCGGCGCTATTGATGTGCCAAGTTTCCAACTGAACAACGTCGTGGGTGGTCCCGTGGATTGGTGGTGATCATTTTTTAATTATCCCACGCAATCCCATGGTTGGTTCTGCGCGCGTGCTCCGACGCAGAGTTGGAAAAAAGCTGCGGATATGCGGGTACCACCCGGAGGAAGGTTTACTTTAGTGAGGAAGGTTTAAAGTGAAAACACGTGAAACAACACATTCGGTAATCTGAGAAAGTTACAATTGATCAAGCAAGGTGTCGAGAAGAAATGCGATTTGCAGCAAAACATTGGCTAACCAACAATTATGCAGCACTGGCAGTGGCAGCAGTTACATGTGTGAGACATGTACGCTGATGTCTGCTGTGATGTCTGTATCTTCGCAGCAGTCGAGGGTAGTTGGCTGGCTATCAGTCAGCAGCGGTCAGTTGTTAGTAGCTATTGTAGTATGCCAAAGCTTACCTAGGAAAACCTAGAAAACCAAGGTACTGTAAAAGTCACGCAGTATTTATGAACGTTGCAAAACACAAAATTCTCGCTATATATTTTGAGGAAGGTTATCTAAACTTAAAAACTCGAATACTTTTTCCAACTCTGCTCCGACGCAATCTCATGGTTGGTTTTGCACGCGTGCTCCGACAAAACTCAGCTCAAGTCTTTGAAAGTCTATCTTTTTGTTCGCCTTTATGCATTTTTGTGCACGGTGCACGGTCACTGAACACATTGTATTTTAGTATAATGAACGAATTGTCCAACAGCAACGTTTCAGTTCAATCACTCAACCGTGCTATTTAAATATTAATAAACCTAAAACAAAGGATGTGCACGGTCTAAGGTACGGTTCAACATAAAATCACAGCTCATTATAGGCGCTTTGAAGTTTGCCGAGTCTCCAGACCATATCTCGATTGACTATGTATTAAGATAACTAAATTGACTAGGTTCATTAAAATACTTGAAATACTCGTTAAGCAATTGTGAGGTTTTGACCGGATGCCTTTCTGAGCGGGGTGTATATACATTACTCCCAAAAATCTCCTTAAAAAATCCTGAAATCCCTGCAGTTCCTATAAATTCAAAAAATCTCTGAGAATAAATAAAAGAAATAAAAAATTCCAGAAAATTTATAGAAATCTGGAGAATCTTTGAAAAATTTTTGAAAAATCTGCAATATGAAATTAAAAATTCACAATCTCACACGGTGATATGAAAATTCGAAAAATCTCTTACGTTTTTTGGGGGGAGTGATACACCATTCGTGTTCTTCGACAAAGGAAAATCTGACGAAGGACGTTCGTTTAAAATGTTTTTAAGGGCAGTTCATGGACCTTTTAAGATTTTTGATTTGTGTTTTTACACAGCTTACGGATCACGCTAGTTTAATTTATCTATATTAAACATATAGATGGTTATCTTGTGGGTTTTTAATCGACTTTTAAATGGCTTACCGCGACTTGTTCCAATAAATCATTATTAGCCAAGCTGGGAATAACATGACATCATAGTCAATCGAGATATGGTCTGGAGACTCGACAAACTTCAAAGCGCCTATAATGAGCTGTGATTTTATGTTGAACCGTTCCTTAAGTCTGGTTTTCATATAGCCGTAAGAGCCGGCGGCATGGCTGCGGCAAGGGGCGATGGTCCAATCATAGACAGTGTTGAATTAGCCAGGAATAAAAAGCTGTATGCGATTGGACCATTGCCTCTTGCCGCAGCCATGCCGCCGGCTCTTACGGCTATATGGAAACCAGCCTTTACACCGTGCACATCCTTTGTTTTAGGTTTATTGATATTTAAATAGCACGGTTGAGTGATTGAACTGAAACGTTGCTATTGGACAATTCGTTCATTATACTAAAATACAATGTGTTCAGTGACCGTACACCGCGCACAAAAATGCATAAAGGCGAACAAAAAGATAGACCAAAGACTTTAGCTGAGTTTCCAGACCATATCTCGATTGGCTATGATGACATGAATAATTATGTATTTCTCTGTCTGTCTGTGTGTGTGTGTGTGTGTGCGTCAGTTTTGATTGAAGTCCTGTGTATAAGCTAATGAATTAACAATGGCAGAATCCCAAGAGAAATGATGGTAGATTTCTTGAAACTATATTTCACAGCCCTTTTAAAACGTGAAGCAAAGTGAAAAGATGGTAAACTGCTGAGAATAGTTTTGATAACGAAATACTGACGTTTCAAGCAGAGCCCTTCGTCACATTTTACTCTGACGAAATGCTCTGCTTGAAACGTCAGTATTTCGTTATCAAAACTATTCTCAGCAGTTTACCATCTTTTCACTTTGCTCTATCTAAAACACTGCCTACACAACACTCTACTTTTATTTAACTCTATTCTCAGTCCCCGGTTTGCACGATGCCGGTACAATTTGAAAACGGAACAAAATCATGCCGGCCTGTAAATACAGCCAAAAAGTCTTGCGTTTACACGGTGCCGGTATATATAATGACGGATTAGCATGTGACTATTCTCTTCCAATGAGAATTGAGAAGACTTTGTGAATACTGCTGACCCGAATACTGTGGTCGTATATATCGTGATTACCCTCATCAAACTGTTACGTTAACCACGGGCGTTTACACGATACCGGTTAGTGTTCCGTTTTCATTTCATGCCGTTAAGGAACCCGTCTTCATTTTGTGCCGTTTTCATGTCCGGCATTTTTGTGCCGGTATCGTGTAAACGCAAAGCCTAAACGGCATGATTTTGTTTCGTTTTCAAATTGTACCGGCATCGTGTAAACGCGGTCTCAGCAGTTTACCACCTTTTCACTTTGTTTTATCTAAAACACTGCCTACGTAACATTCTACTTTTATACACTCTCGCTTTATATAGAAGATTATTATTTTCTGCACATTTCGTATGCATAGTAAAACAGTTATTGATTTTGGCATTTGGGAATTATCAAGCTTTTGGTTTTTGTTATCAGGCTAGATGATGGATTGTGGGAGATTGCTTAAACCTCAACCTTAAGATATCCTTGTTATCATGCTTCATCTCACCCAAACATAGCTTATTATCTTAACCGAAGTCAATTTGTTTATGTATGGATGCATATGTTGTGAATAACATTTCGTCACAAAATAATTACTTTAGTTGCATAATGAGTGTTTTATTTAGTGGATTGGGCAATGTACGAATCTAGTTTGACTTAGTAGACAGATATTTATATCATTATTCTTGTCTTTATATTTATAATTTAAATTTTTGTTCTTGTATACGTCGTTATCGGTGTTGGTGTTGGTGGTGGTGTTGTTGTTGGCGTGTTGTTGCTTCCGCTGTTGTTAGTGTTGGTGGTGATGTTGGTGTTGTTCTTGGTGGTGGTGGTGTTGTTGGTAGTGTTGTTGTTGTTGGTGGTGGTGGTGTTGTTCTTGGTGGTGGTGGTGGTGGTGTTGTTGGTAGTGTTGTTGTTGTTGTTGGTGTTGTTCTTGGTGGTGGTGGTGATGTTGGTGGTGTTGTGTTCGATGTTGGTGTTTGTGTTGTTGGTGGTGGTGTTGGTAATGGTGTTGTTGTTTGTGGTGGTGGTGGTGGTGTTTGTGGTGGTGATGATGGTGGTGGTGGCCTTCTTCTTCTTCTTTTTCTTCTTCTTCTTCTCCTTCTCCTTCTCCTTCTCCTTCTCCTTCTCCTTCTCCTTCTCCTTCTCCTTCTCCTGCTCCTGCTCCTTCTCCTGCTCCGTCTCCTTCTCCTTCTCCTTCTCCTTCTTCTTCTTCTTCTTTTCCTTCTCCTTCTCCTTCTCCTTCTCCTCCTTCTTATTAGGTTTAACGTAACATTATCAACAATGGTTCTTTCTTTTTCCGTAGGATGATATCCCTGGGGGTCGTTCTTGCGCTCTATCATTCCTTCGACTATGAACAAGGCGACGAAGTGAACTTTCTCAACCAAGAATGTCAATCAACGTTTGACTACTTTACGAGCGGTTACATCGTCTTACTCTTTGCCACTAACCTACTAGAATTCCTCGTCTCATGGATCAGCAGTCGAGGCACCATCATGGACGATTCACCACGAGTCGTCATACCAACTATTTTATACGTTCGTCTCTGTTTTAGCATTACTGAGCTCTTGTGGCTTTCCTTGGGCGTAAAATGGATTTTCGTGGATGGGAAGGAGTGTGATTCGACGCCGGGCTGGAAAATATCTAAAGGAGTTGTTATTTTTAACTGGCTGTTTTTAATCTTTGTGGCCTTGTTGGTCTTCTGTAGTTTTGATTCAGCCGGGAAAGACTGGGTACGAATGGTGAAACACGCTCGCACGGACAAGTACGAATCGGTTCGGACCCAGATCTCCACTCGTTACATGAGCCGCTGGGAGGATTTTTTTCAATGCTGCTGCGTTTGTTCTGGTGTGGACGAAAATATCCAAGAGCAAAGTATTTACGCTTTTATTGGCATGTAAGTAGGTGTTTCTTTCCAATTAGCTAGTTTCAAAATGGCGTTTGCTTCAGCTGCTCGCGACAGCTCTAACACTTCCTGTGATGTTTTACATTCTGAAATCATTCTTGACGACCCTAGTTTTTTTTCAAACTCTTGCACGGGTCGTGAAGATGATATTGGGAATGTTGTAAGCGCTTCTGGTTATGTTGTTTATTATCCTGACGCTGTTGAAGCCGAAAGTCTGGTGTTTACAATGGACAGTGGAACAACACAGCAAGACCGAAGCAAGACAAACGATGGTAGTGCTTTGCATGGCGACTGCAAAGGCTGGACAAAGTCTCTGAAATAGTTTCCTTGTTTTACCCTTGAGAAGCTGGAAAACAAATTGCTGAAGAACAGCTAAACAATGCCCGACAATGTTGCTCCAAAGGCCCGTCGCAACTGAAATTGCCGCCATTTCAGGGCTGTCAGACATCTGTCCACCCGGACAAGAGCTTTGACAAAAGCTAGGGTTTTCATCTGTTTCAAGTGCTTTAGCACACTCTACTTTAACAACGTCCATGTTCATTTCAACAGCCTCTGAAAGTCTACAAAGTGCTTCAGCACACTCTACTTCAATTGTCCATGTTGAAAATTTAGAATGCCGGTATGCAAAATTTAACTACTAAGACCAAACTACTTCGCGCGCTTTTTGTCCACTGACGTCATAGTGGGTACGGCCTATTGACCTTTTCATCAATAGCGGCGCCATCTTGAATTTGCAGTGCATTGTGGTCTATCCAGGGTAACAAGCCTAATTTAAAGGGTATTGGCAATAAAAATCAAGTTTGTCTCATTTGAAAGAACTCGTCAAATGGTATAAGAAGACCTTTTACAATTTTTCCATATCTGTTTTGGTTTTGGAAATATTTCCACCAAAGACAGCGTGGGTATTTCGTTATCAGCGTGTGACCACGAGATTTTATATTTCATATTAAATTTATATTTCAGGACTTTGTCTGAGTTCTTTCAAGATTTGGATGTGGTACCATCTGACGTTGCTGCGGGCCTTGTTCTTCTTCGAAAGATTCAGAAAAGAGAGGAAAATCGTCAGATATTTGAATCTTTGCCACAGACTGTGCCTTCCTCAGGAGAAGTACGAGAAAATATAATACTGTATATCAAGGTGGCTCGACAGTCTAAATCACAAGAACTTATATTTTTTCCCATAAAATGTTTTGCACAGGTCCCATGAGCTCTAGTGGTGGTCTTGATTATGGAAAAGTTTTATACCCTCAAAGTTTACCGAAGTGAAGAAATCGTGTTTCCGGTAAATGCAGAAAAGCTAATTTGCATAAAATCTGTCGCTTACCACAAACACAATTTCTCTAGATACGCATGCGCTACAAGTATAAATCTTTTCAAAAATCAAGATCACCACTAGAGCTGTGCAATAAAGTTGGAAAAAGTATTCAACCTTCCTCCGGATGGGTTGTTAAGTTTAGATAACCTTCCTCAAAATATATAGCGAGAATTTTGTGTTTTGCAACGTTCATAAATACTGCGTGACTTTTACAGTACCTTGGTTTTCTAGGTTTTCCTATGTAAGCTTTGGCATACTACAATAGCTACTAATAACTGACCGCTGCTGACTGATAGCCTGCCAACTACCCTCGACTGCTGCGAAGATACAGACATCACAGCAGACATCAGCGTACATGTCTCACACATGTAACTGCTGCCACTGCCAGTGCCGCATAATTGTTGGTTAGCCAATGTTTTGCTGCAAATCACATTTCTTCTCGACACCTTGCTTGATCAATTGTAACTTTATCAGATTACCGAATGTGTTGTTTCACGTGTTTTCACTTTAAACCTTCCTCACTAAAGTAAACCTTCCTCCGGGTGGTACCCGCATACCCGCAGCTTTTTTCCAACTCTGCTGTGCAATGAACTAAAATGAAGCTCATGAGACCTGCGCAAAATTTTTCATGAAGAAAATACGTAATTTCTCATGATTTAGACTGTCAAGCCACCTTAATACCATATGATAGATGTGATTAGACTAATTTTGTTATTATTATTTTTCACACAGTGGAAGAAAAAGATTGTTACTTCTCGCAGTTTTCAAAAAACCCGCACAGCAAAAGCATTTGCGTACGACAATCCTGTAAGTTCTTGTGGACATACTACGGTTCCGGTTTGAGCGTGGACACGCGTAATTTGACAACACACGTTTCACGCGGGAAACTAACATGTTGCTAAGCGGAAACTGCGAAGTTACCGAGGCCAAACGGCATTGTTTCTTCGCGAAAACATCGCATTGTGGGGTTTGTCAGCGAAATGGCCGATCGGAAAAGAACTGTGGAGTTCTTAGCTTCACTTGACGAAGATTTAATTGTGTATAAAGATGAGTTATAAACATGACAACATTTGCTTTGAAAATTTGGCGCTCGTTTCAAATTGAAACAATACCGTTTGGCCTTAGTAACGTTACAGCTTCCGCTTAGCAACATGTTAGTTTCCCGTGTGAAACATGTGTCGTCAAATTACGCGTGTCCACGCTCAAACCAGAACCGTAGTATCTGCATTAGAGATGCACTGAAAGCCAAGTTGCCGCCACAATTGGAACTCTGAAATATTTTTGCATTAAACTTTTGATTCTACTGTTGTTTTGGTGGACAATTATTTTTTTAGTATTTAAACATGAGGCGTTTTTCTTCTCAACTTTTTTTAGGAAGAATGTCGTTTGTTCAAGGATGTGGTTCATTACGCTCATTATGCTGTAGCTTCCTATGGTTGGCCTGTTTATTTATTGACTGATACAAAGTGTGGTTGTTGTAACTTGATGGATTCTATGAGGTACATTGCTGTGAAGGAATCGTGGGGTGGAGTGGGGTGGAGTGGAGTGAAGTGGAGTGGAGTGAAGTGGAGTGGAGTGAAGTGAAGTTTAGTGAAGTGGGGTGGAGTGAAGTGGAGTGGACGAAGTGAAGGGAAGTGAAATTAAGTAGACTGGAGTGGGGTGGGGTGAGGTGGGGTGGGGTGAGGTGAGGTGAAGTGAAGTGAGGTGAAGTGAAGTGAAGTGAAGTGATGTGAAGTGAAGTGAGGTGAAGTGAAGTGAGGTGAAGTGAGGTGAAGTGAGGTGAGGTGAGGTGAGGTGAAGTGAGGTGAAGTGAGGTGAGGTGAAGTGACGTGAAGTGAAGTGAAGTGAAGTGAAGTGAAGTGAAGTGAAGTGAGGTGAGGTGTGAGGTGAGATGAGGTGAGGTGAAGTGAAGTGAAGTGAGGTCAAGTGGAGTGAAGTGAAGTGAAGTGAAGTGAAGTGAGGTCAAGTGGAGTGAAGTGAAGTGAAGTGAGGTGAAGTGAGGTGACGTGAAGTGAAGTGAAGTGAAGTGGGTTAAAGTGAAGTGGAGTGATGTGAACTTCTTTTCTTGTCCCTCTCTAGATGTTGCTATTCTTGTCGATCTGAAGAGACTAATTTTGGTCCAGTTGTGGATGACAACTGTTGTCAGTGCAATTTTTCCGCCATAAAACAAACTTTAGGGGATTTCTTTCAGAATGTGGACATAGTTTATACTTCGTTCGTTGACGAGGTCAGTATTTTGTTTCGTGACTTTCCTTTTTTTTATTCATGTTACTTATTCTCCTTTATTTTTCAATTTGATTTCTCAATTGAATTCTTAAAATGCGTTTTCTAATTTCTTGCCAGCTTTACGTAAGTCCTTTCTTTGTGGCTGTTGATCACGACAAGAAGACCGTCATTGTTTCAATACGGGGGACACTTTCTTTACAGGTTAGATAGCAATAAGTGTTTGTCTGTCCAGGAAATTCGAATGAGTAGCCATTGAGAGTGAGGTAAAGTGAAGTGAGGTGAAAGGGAATGGAAGGGAAGGGGAAGTGAAGAGATGGGAATGGAAGGGAATGGAAGGGAAGAGGAAGGGAAGAGGAAGGGAAGGGAAGGGAAGAGGAAGTGAAGTGAAGAGATGGGAAGGAAAGGGAAGTGAAGGGAAAGGAAGGAAAGAGGAAGGGAAGAGGAAGTGAAGTGAAGAGATGGGAAGAGGAAGGGAAGAGGAAGGGAAGAGGAAGGGAAGAGGAAGGGAAGGGGAAGGGAAGAGGAAGGGAAGGGAAGAGGAAGGGAAGGGAAGAGGAAGGGAAGAGGAAGGGAAGGGAAGAGGAAAGGAAGAGGAAGGGAAGAGGAAGGGAAGAGGAAGGGAAGGGAAGGGAAGAGGAAGTGAAGTGAAGAGATGGGAAGGAAAGGGAAGTGAAGCGAAAGGAAGGAAAGAGGAAGGGAATGGAAGGGAAGAGGAAGTGAAGTGAAGAGATGGGAAGGGAAGGGAAGAGGAAGGGAAGTGAAGAGGAAGTGAAGTGAAGAGATGGGAAGTGAATGGAAGAGGAAGGGAAGGGAAGAGGAAGGGAAGTGAAGCGAGGTGAAGTGAGGTGAAGTGAGGTGAAGTGAAGTGAAGTGAAGTGAAGTGAGGTGAGGTGAGGTGAGGTGAAGTGAAGTGAAGTGAATTGAGGTGAGGTGAATTGAGGTGAGGTGAAGTGAGGTGAAGTGAAGTGACATGCGCAACAAAATGTCTACACCATTTCAGGAGACCACTGTGTAGAAAGTAATTATAGTATTTTCATATTTTAGAATATCCTAACAGATTTTAACGTTGAACCAGAAAAGATTCCTTGTAGCCATGGAGAGACCATTACAGAATGGTTTGCACATAAGGTGTGTGATAGCAAGGTAGTTTTTGTGCACCAAGAAGTGGGTGACTATGTTTATAAGCGTGGTATTATCTGGTATTCTAGATATAGGTTATATCTTCTTTCAGGGAATGCTAAGAACAGCGCTGAGTGTGAAAGATGTTCTGGAAAATAAAGGAATTCTGACAGAGGCGTTTAATAGATGTCCTGTAAGTACTTTTGTTTTCAGCTGAAAATCACAACCTTTATAGGAGTCTAGCCTCTGTCTGTCTGTCTGTCTGTCTGTCTGTCTGTCTGTCTGTCTGTCTGTCTGTTTGTTTGTTTGTTTGTTTGTTTGTTTGTTTGTTTGTTTGTTTGTTTGTTTGTTTGTTTGTGTGTTTGTTTGTTTGTTTGTTTGTTTGTGTGTGTATGTATGTATGTGTGTCTGTCTGTGTGTGTATCTGTCTGTCTGTTTGTTTGTTTGTTTGTTTGTTTGTTTGTTTGTTTGTTTGTTTGTGTATGTGTGTCTGTGTGTGTATCTGTCTGTCTGTTTGTTTGTTTGTTAGTTTGTTTGTTTGTTTGTTTGTCTGTGTGTGTCTGTCTTTCTGCCTGCCTGCCTGTTTGTCTGTTTGTTTGTTTGTTTGTTTGTGTTTGTTTGTGTTTGTTTGTGTGTGTGTTTGTTTGTTTGTTTGTTTGTTTGTTTGTTTGTTTGTTTGTTTGTTTGTTTGTGTGTGTATGTATGTGTGTCTGTGTGTGTATCTGTCTGTCTGTCTGTCTGTCTGTTTGTTTGTTTGTTTGTTTGTTAGTTTGTTTGTTTGTTTGTTTGTTTGTTTGTTTGTTTGTCTGTGTGTGTCTGTCTGTCTGCCTGCCTGTTTGTTTGTTTGTGTGTGTGTGTGTGTTTGTTTGTTTGTTTGTTTGTTTGTTTGTTTGTTTGTTTGTGTGTGTATGTATGTGTGTCTGTGTGTGTATCTGTCTGTCTGTTTGTTAGTTTGTTTGTTTGTCTGTGTGTGTCTGTCTATCTGCCTGCCTGTTTGTCTGTTTGTTTGTTTGTGTTTGTTTGTGTGTGTGTGTTTGTTTGTTTGTTTGTTTGTTTGTTTGTTTGTTTGTTTGTGTATGTATGTGTGTCTGTGTGTGTATCTGTCTGTTTGTTTGTTTGTTTGTTTGTTTGTCTGTGTCTGTCTGTTTGTTTGTTTGTTTGTGTGTTTGTTTGTTTGTTTGTTTGTTTGTTTGTGTGTGTATGTATGTGTGTCTGTGTGTGTATCTGTCTGTCTGTCTGTCTGTTTGTTTGTTTGTTTGTTTGTTAGTTTGTTTGTTTGTTTGTTTGTCTGTGTGTGTCTGTCTGTCTGCCTGCCTGTTTGTCTGTTTGTTTGTTTGTTTGTGTTTGTTTGTTTGTGTGTGTTTGTTTGTTTGTTTGTTTGTTTGTTTGTTTGTTTGTGTATGTATGTGTGTCTGTGTGTGTATCTGTCTGTTTGTTTGTTTGTTTGTTTGTTTGTTTGTTTGTTTGTTTGTTTGTCTGTTTGTTCAGAATATGTCTTGTCTGTTAGTTTTAATCATTTACAAACTCTACTTTATCTGTTATTAGGAAGGACAACGCAATGACTATCAACTGATTGTAGTTGGTCATTCTCTTGGCGCAGGAGCAGCCTCGGTCTTAGCCATTCTTCTCAGAGATAAATATCCTAATCTCTTCTGTTATGCCTTCTCACCCCCTGGTGCCACGTTAAGTTACGACGCTACGAAGTACGCTGAAGATTTTGTTTTGTCTATTGTAATCGGGAAAGACATGATCGCCAGGTAGGTGTCATTTTTTATGCATTTGTATAATTTATTACTAAAAGTTGGCTGTGTTGGTTTAGTGTATTAATATTGTTATCTGTCTTTATGTTTACTCTAGGATGAGTCTGAATAACCTTAAAGATTTGCGAGACCGAGTCATGTTTATTGTTTCTCGAACGCAGACACCAAAGGTAACTGATGATGAAGGTGATGGTTGTAGTGGTGGTGATGATGGTGATGATGATGATGGTGGTGGTGATGGTACGTGATGATGGTGGTAGTGATGGAGATGATGAAGGTGATGGTTGTAGTGGTGATGATGGTGGTGATGATGGTGATGATGATGATGGTGGTGATGGTACATGATGATGGTGGTAGTGATGGAGATGATGAAGGTGATGGTTGTAGTGGTGATGTGGTGGTGATGATGATATGTTGGTGATGATGATTGTGGTAGTGATAGTAGTAGTGGTGGTGGTGATGATGGTAGTGATAGTAGTAGTGGTGGTGATGATGGTAGTGGTAGTGGTAGTAGTAGTGGTGATGATGGTAGTGATAGTAGTAGTGGTGATGATGGTAGTGGTAGTAGTAGTGGTGGTGATGATGGTAGTGGTAGTAGTAGTGGTGGTGATGATGGTAGTGGTAGTAGTAGTGGTGGTGATGATGGTAGTGGTAGTGGTAGTAGTAGTGGTGATGATGGTAGTGATAGTAGTAGTGGTGATGATGGTAGTGGTAGTAGTAGTGGTGGTGATGATGGTAGTGGTAGTAGTAGTGGTGATGATAGTGGTGATGATGGTAGTGATAGTAGTAGTGGTGATGATGGTAGTGGTAGTAGTAGTGGTGGTGATGATGGTAGTGGTGGTAGTAGTGGTGATGATGGTAGTGGTAGTAGTAGTGGTGATGATGGTAGTGGTAGTAGTAGTGGTGGTGATGATGGTAGTGGTGGTAGTAGTGGTGATGATGGTAGTGGTAGTGGTAGTGATGATGGTAGTGGTAGTAGTAGTGGTGATGATGGTAGTGGTAGTAGTAGTGGTGGTGATGATGGTAGTGGTGGTAGTAGTGGTGATGATGGTAGTAGTAGTGGTGGTGATGATGGTAGTGGTAGTAGTAGTGGTGATGATGGTAGTGATAGTAGTAGTGGTGATGATGGTAGTGGTAGTAGTAGTGGTGGTGATGATGGTAGTAGTACTAGTGGTGGTGATAATGGTAGTGATAGTAGTGGTGGTGATGATGGTAGTGGTAGTAGTAGTAGTGGTGATGATGGTAGTGATAGTAGTAGTAGTGGTGATGATGGTAGTGATAGTAGTAGTAGTGGTGATGATGGTAGTGGTAGTAGTAGTGGTGGTGATGATGGTAGTGGTAGTAGTAGTGGTGGTGATGATGGTAGTGATAGTAGTAGTAGTGGTGATGATGGTAGTGGTAGTAGTAGTGGTGATGATGATGGTAGTGGTAGTAGTAGTGGTGGTGATGATGGTAGTGGTAGTAGTAGTGGTGATAGTTATTATAATGGTGGTTGTTGGTGGTGATTATAGTCGTGGTGGTAGCTAAACAGTTCAAACATAATTCTTGATGCATGATGTAATTCTGTTGTTATTTTTCCCCAGTGGAAGATTCTTCGAAGATGTGTTTGGCGTTCAACAATGTGTTGTTGTATTGGTCCCACCAAGCCTAAACAAGATCCATCCCAAGACTCTGATATTGAGAAGATAGAAAAAAAATTTAATGAGTTTGCAAAACGAAAATCTAGTACCCCGGACTTTTACCCCCCGGGTAGAATACTACACCTGGCCAAAGTGAAATCAATGAAAGGGTAGGTTATAGTAGTAGGGGAGGGAGGGAGGGAGGGAGGGAGGGAGGGAGGGAGGGAGGGAGGGAGGGAGGGAGGGAGGGAGGGAGGGAGGGAGGGAGGGAGGGAGGGAGGGAGGGAGGGAGGGAGGGAGGGAGGGAGGGAGGGAGGGAGGGAGGGAGGGAGGGAGGGAGGGAGGGAGGGAGGGAGGGAGGGAGGGAGGAGGGAGGGAGGGGGAGGGAGGGAGGGAGGGAGGGAGGGAGGGAGGGAGGGAGGGAGGGAGGGAGGGAGGGAGGGAGGGAGGAAGGAAGGAAGGAAGGAAGGAAGGAAGGAAGGAAGGAAAGGGAGGAAGGAAGGAAGGAGGGAGGCAGGCAGGGAGGGTTGGCAGGAAGGAAGGAGGGAGGAACGAAGAGAGAAAAGAAAAGAAGAATGGAGAAGAGAAGGAAAAGGAGGGAAAGAGAAAGGAAGGAAAGACACTGGATAGGACGAGAAAGAAGAATGAGAAGTGAAGAGAAACAAAAAGGAAAGGAGGAAAAGACAAAGAAGAGGAAAACTATCTTTTCTTTCATCTTTAGCCATTGCTTTCACAAAGAAAGAGTTTTCGAACCATTTTGGTCGAGTAGTACAGACTTTGAAGAAATTCTCATCTCCAGCTTGATGTGGGCTGACCATATGCCAGACTTTGTTCTTAAAGTCCTAAAGGATACCTTTACTACTTTGTCTAAAGAGGATGATAGTGAGAGCTTTTATTCTACGTGTAAAAATCATGATCATGAATTACAACGAAGCTTTGACGAGAGTCATTTGATCTCAGTCTTGGATTCACCGACAGGTATGAAGTGTTTTACGTTTGTTTATTCATAATTTTACTCATCAAAGGGAGAACCCTCAGTCATTCTAGATTTCTAGACAGCAATGAGTTAACAAGTGATTAACCCATTCCTGCCTGAGCTGATCAAAAATAGTCCCTTTATTGTTTTACTCTGTCTAACACCAGATGATTTTACTCCTCAAAGAGAGAACCCTCAGTCATTCTAGATTTCTAGACAGCAATGAGTTAACAAGTGATTAACCCATTCCTGCCTGAGCTGATCAAAAATAGTCCCTTTATTGTTTTACTCTGTCTAACACCAGATGATTTTACTCCTCAAAGAGAGAACCCTCAGACATCCTAGACAGCAATGAGTTAACAAGTGATTAACCTATTCCTGCCTGAGCTGGTCAAATACAACCCCTTTATTGTTTTACTCTGTCTAACACCAGATGATTTTACTCATCAAAGAGAGAACCCTCAGACATCCTAGACAGCAATGAGTTAACAAGTGATTAACTCATTCCCGCCTGAGCTGGTCAAAAATGGTCCCTTTATTGTTTTACTCTGTCTAACACCAGATGATTTTACTCCTCAAAGAGAGAACCCTCAGACATCCTAGACAGCAATGAGTTAACAAGTGATTAACTCATTCCTGTCTGAGCTGGTCAAAAATGGTCCCTTTATTGTTTTACTCTGTCCAACACCAGATGATTTTACTCCTCAAAGAGAACCCTCAGAAACTGGCTCGCAGCTCACTAGAAATACCTGTATGTAACTACCTTCGCCAGTAGGTTGTCTTCACCTCTGTCTGTCTGTCTGTCTGTCTGTCTGTCTGTCTGCGTGTTTGTTTGTCTGTCTGTCTGTCTGTCTGCTTGTCTGTCTACCTGTTTGTCTGCCTGCCTGTTTGCCTGTCTGACTGTCTGTCTGTCTGTTTGTCTGTCTGTCTGTCTGTCTGTCTGTCTGTCTGTCTGTCTGTCTGTCTGTCTACCTTAGACGCTCAAAGAATAAAGCTATAATGATGTATAAGGTTTTGAATGATGCTGCACCCTCTTATCTTAGAGATTTATTTCAAACATATCCAAGTACATTAAACTACTCTCTAAGACGTAGAGATACAAATGTTCTACTGCCAAAACCCAAAACCGAATACCTCAAAAAGAGTTTCAAATTTTCTGGAGCAAAGCTATGGAATGAGTTACCTAACGAAATAAAATTAGAAAATTCTCTAACTTCGTTCAAAAGAAAAGTGTCGTTACACAGTCTTACTCAATCCGATTAATCAAATTGTAAATAATATATTTTTATTGTTATTGTATATATTATAACTTACCTTGTTTCGGCTCGCATGAAAAGCAATTTATTGTAAATTGATTGCGATTCCGTTAAATAAATTTCTAACTTGTGATTCCAAATTAAATAAATTTCTCTCTTTTTTTCTGTCTGTCTGTCTGTCTGTCTGTCTGTCTGTCTGTCTGTTTGTCTGTCTCGTTTTGCTTTTAAACATATGTAAAAATAACCCGCTGGCGGAGGTATATGCAGTCTCTGAGTAATAAAAGATGTTTGTCTTGATAAAGACTGGTAGTAGTGACTGATGTTATAAAGTAAATTATTTCAGAATGAGTTTTCTTTCCTTAGTAAATGACCCCGCGAAACTTTCTCTCGTAATAGGTGCTATCATTCATCAACCGGGCGATGTTGACATGACCTTCGTGTGATACTTGGTGTAATCGTCAAACAAAGTGTATTTTACCGCTTACGTTTTTGGAAGCTCGTGGATATACCTTCGTGGAAACACGCATGAAACCCTCGTGTGGCCCGTGGACGTCCCGCAACTGGAGCAGATGCAATTCAACTGTATGTACTCGTTGTGTGAGAAATGTTGTTGTGGAATTGTTAATGGTTGGCGTTCTACGAAAATTATATATAAATTAGGCAATTTTTAAAATTGAATGGGGTGGCACAATAATAATTATATACATTTAATGTGAGAATAAAATATATCTAATAAATTATTTATTTAACCACCTCGAAATTACAGTGCACTAAGTTTCAGAAACCAGACTTGACAATAACTATAGCCATAAGCTCCGTTTCTTGTCAATGACTAATTAGACTTTTGAACATATTTTCATATTATCGTACTAATACTACTATTATTATAATTGTTATTATAAATATTATCATTAGTATATATAATTATTATAATTAATGTAATTATTATAATTTTATAATTAGTTCAGATTTTCTTGTGTATTCTCGATTCCCTTGTGTACTCCACATTTCCTTGTGTACTCCGCATTCCCTTGTGTACTCCGCATTCCCTTGTGTACTCCACATTCCCTTGTGTACTCCGGATTCCCCTGTGTACTCCACATTCCCTTGTGTACCACGGATTCCCTTGTGTACTCCACATTCCATTGTGTACTCCGGATTCCCTTGTGTACTTCACATTTCCTTGTGTACTCCACATTCCCTTGTGTACTCCACATTCCCTTGTGTACTCCGGATTCCCTTGTGTACTCCACATTCCCTTGTGTACTCCGCATTCCCTTGTGTACTCCGCATTCCCTTGTGTACTCCGCATTCCCTTGTGTGCTCCACATTCCCTTGTGCATTTCAGAAGTTTTTTTGCTGTGGATATCGGTTCTGTGCCTTTTCTCTGCTTCGCTAACACTTAATCGTATTCATTTATTGTGTTTTGGCTTGAGAAATCGTTTCGAGAACGTTCGTTCTTGGTTTTCACCTTCTACACCGCCAATTTTGTCGCTTCGTCTCTCTTTTATTAACTCTTGTTGTGTTTCAAGCTTAATTATGACATACGTTCGTCTTTTATGTCCTTTATAACGCCCAGTTTTCTCGTCTTGTCGTAAAAAGACGTTTAAATAGAGTACTAACGTCTTTTTTGCCCCCCACAACGCCAATTGTGGCTCCTCCGTGCTTGCAATCACACCTATCTCTTCTTGTCGCGTCTTAACTTTGAAAAAAAAGTCCGAAAAGTGTTGGTTCGTCTTTTTTGTCTCTCAGAGCGCCACCGTCTCACTATTTCAACGACAGTTGTCTCTTCTTGTCGTGTTTTAGCTTTGAGAAGACGTTTAAATAGCGTACGTTCGTCTTTTTTGTCCGCGGTAATGAGTTCACTTTCTTGACTGATGGTTGCCAGCGGTGTTTCCGTCTGCGCACGCCCTCTAGGATAAGTGAAAATGCTGAACAAACATTATCGAGTTCTTCTGAAGCAGAAAGTTCGAAAAATAAACAACCAAGTTGATGTGCAGCCGTGTTGCCTTCCTCTCTAGGAACTGAAAAATAAGAGATAAACTTTGCTTGGTTTTCATGCATTTTTGTTTGTGCAAAAACTTTTGTTACTCTAGTTCAACACTCTACCAACTGAGCTACAAGATCATCCAACTCACAATCTTTGATACTCTAGTTCAACACTTTATCAACTGAGCTACAAGATCATTCAACTCACAATCTTTGATACTCTAGTTCAACACTCTATCAACTGAGCTACAAGATCATCCAACTCACAATCTTTGATACTCTAGTTCAACACTCTATCAACTGAACTATAAGATCATTCAACTCACAATCTTTGATACTCTAGTTCAACACTCTATCAACTGAGCTACAAGATCATTCAACTCACAATCTTTGATACTCTAGTTCAACACTCTATCAACTGAACTACAAGATCATTCAACTCACAATCTTTGATACTCTAGTTCAACACTCTATCAACTGAGCTACAAGATCATCCAACTCACAATCTTTGATACTCTAGTTCAACACTCTATCAACTGAGCTACAAGATCATTCAACTCACAATCTTTGATACTCTAGTTCAACACTCTATCAACTGAACTACAAGATCATCCAACTCACAATCTTTGATACTCTAGTTCAACACTCTATCAACTGAACTACAAGATCATTCAACTCACAATCTTTGACACTCTAGTTCAACACTCTATCAACTGAGCTACAAGATCATTCAACTCACAATCTTTGATACTCTAGTTCAACACTCCATCAACTGAACTACAAGATCATTCAACTCACAATCTTTGATACTCCAATTCAACACTCTATCAACTGAACTACAAGATCATCCAACTCACAATCTTTGATACTCTAGTTCAACACTCCATCAACTGAACTACAAGATCATCCAACTCACAATCTTTGACACTCTAGTTCAACACTCTATCAAACACGTAAAATTCAAAGACCTCTACCTGATCTAAAATGTTCCAGGTCTTTTTTATTTCCCACCAGGGCAATCACAACATCTTTAGTTTTCTTCTGTTCGTGTATTGCTGAGATGATTTGCAAGGCAGAGTTAAAACTTGTTCTATCAGTAATGGAGTAGGTCACAGCAAAACCTTCTCCCCAACTTATTCCTTTGACATCTTTTAACGATGATTGCTCTACCTAGAGGAATGATGAATGTGGTTAAGTAATTTTTAAGTTACGAACAACAGTGTTTTATCAAGTTAAAAAGTTCGAGCGCGCAGAACAGCTTAAAAACGTTTCGTTATTGCTTGTTTCTGCTTTGGTTCATTGATTACAATGCCAATAATGAATCAGAATTATTGATTACAATGCCAATAAGCAATCAAGGTTATTGATTACAATGCCGATAATCAATCAAAGTTATTGATTACAATGTCAATAAGCAATCAAAGCTATTGATTACAATGCCAATAATCAATCAGAGTTATTGATTACAATGTCAATAAGCAATCAAGGTTATTGATTACAATGCTAATAACTTGATCAACTTACCTTCTTTAATGTTATGTCACGTACTTCAAACGTTATCGTGTCTTGTCCATTAAGCGAAATTTTCCTCGTGTATCTTCTCTCTAAGTTAAGAAGATGGAAACTTTAATTCAAGAGTTTAGTTTTCCCAATATATCTATCCTATATTGTTTTACTCTGTCTAACACCAGATGATTTTACTCATCAAAGAGAGAACCCTCAGACATCCTAGACAGCAATGAGTTAACAAGTGATTAACCTATTCCTGCCTGAGCTGGTCAAAAATGGTTCCTTTATTGTTTTACTCTGTCTAACACCAGATGATTTTACTCATCAAAGAGAGAACCCTCAGACATCCTAGGCAGCAATGAGTTAACAAGTGATTAACCCATTCCTGCCTGAGCTGGCCAAAAATTGAAAAATGACCCCTGTCTTGTTTTACTCTGTCTAACACCAGGTAGTTTTACTCATCAAAGAGAGAACCCTCAGACATCCTAGGCAGGAATGAGTTAACAAGTGATTAACCCATTCCTGCCTGAGCTGGCCAAAAATGGTCCCTTTCTTGTTTTACTCTGTCTAACACCAGGTGGTTTTACTCGTCAAAGAGAGAACCCTCAGGCATTCTAGGCAGCAATGAGTTAACAAGTGATTAACCCATTCCTGCCTGAGCTGGCAAAAAATGGGCCCTTTAGGAAGAACCCTCAGACATCCTACGAATCTATAGTGGAATGCTCTGACGGAGGCTGTTGTCAAGAGCTTGGGAACGAGTTAAAATGTTCTATATATCCTACACTCGTTATTTTCGACAGACGTTTGTTGGTTCGTTAAGCTCAATTACTCAGAAAAGATTTCTGGGCCCCAGTCTGTTACATTACACCAAGCTCGCAAACGTACTTACAACTCATCATATATCACTCGTTAATTCCCTTCGTTAATTCCCTTCGTCAATATATATCGTCTCGTAAGAAGATTTTCTTTAAATTTTAATCCGTCTAAGTGCATGAGATGTCTCGCAAATTATTCTAATATGATTCATAAAAAATAGACACACATTTTAATTCTTGACATTTTCTTTTCATGTTAGCACTAGGATCACTGTGGAATATTCTACATATCTATTAAATAGATAGCGCGCGCAAATCCAGTCAAGCTCAGACCACGCTGACAAGACTTTGATGAGCGCAAGTCAAGCTCAGACCACGCTGACAAGACTTTGATGAGCGCAAGTCAAGCTCAGACCACGCTGACAAGACTTTGATGAGCGCAAGTCAAGCTCAGATCACGCTGACAAGACTTTGATGAGCGCAAGTCAAACTCAGACCACGCTGACAAGACTTTGATGAGCGCAAGTCAAGCTCAGACCACGCTGACAAGACTTTAATGAGCCCCACATATTATCATGCGTGACCGCTGACTAGCATTGTCTTCTTTTTTACCTTGCCTAAATTACATTTAGCCACATTTAACGCCAGACGATTTTTCTCGTCAATTAAAATACTTATTACGTTTGTGTTAACTTAATCTATACTAGCGGATTTAACACCTAGCTTAACACTAAACTGATCCGATCACCTAATCTCTACGAAAATCCTAAGCCTTTTTTTTACAAAAAAATGCAGTGAAAGAAAGTTTGGTTAAACCAATTAGGTACGCGTGCGCACAAATACACAAAAGTAATTTATTTCGTGGGTTAGAAATTTCGTGCTACTGTCCAGTTTCAGCCACAAGCCCTTGGTGTTGTATTTTCGGCAAAACTGGTCCTGGCTTGCTCTTACATGGCAACTTTACCAACGTCAAGTTAGACCCTGAGATAATCCGTTTCAAATCGTTACGTTATTGGCTGAATAGTGAGCACGAGTTGGTCTGAAGTGACCGGAAGTAGAATTAATAAAACCAAAATAACAAAGATGTCGGACGACAAGACTCCAGTGAAGACGTTGCCGCGATCGATATCTTCGCCGTATGTGTGTAGATGCTGTAATTCGAGCTTCGCCAGCAACCCCATTGACTTGCTTGGGGAAAAGTCGAACAAGGAGAACATACTATCCAGATTCCGCTCGGATATTTACGCATGCGTACCTCATAACAAGAATCCTGTGATTTGAAACGGATTATCCCAGAGTCTCTCGTTTCCCGGGTGGGGAATGTGGGCTCTGGGAACGAGATTGTTTGTCACCGTGAATTCGTGAAACATTCAAACAATTAGTCCATGTATAGCTTTAGTTATTTCTGCGGGTCCTTCTCTTACCAGCATGTTTGTTTTTAGTGAACTGATTAACTTTTAAAGACAGCCATGTGGTGTATGTGTTCTTCTGGAAAAGCCTTTATTTAGGTTATTCTATCTATATGCATTGTATCTCTATTGTATATCTATTGGTTCGGTGCGTGGGGTCTTGTGGACGATGAATTTTTATCATACCTAAATCAGTATGATATATTGTATGTTCAGAGCTACATTGATGCATAAAATGAATGAGCCATCTATATATCTGCGAGTCAAGTTTTTCAAATTTCTCGTAAGGTTTTCGGAGTCCAATAGAGTCCCAGCAGACATTTAACCTTCTGAACCCTGAATTCCCTGTTTTAGTAGGACAAGCTAGGACCGGATGACGGCAATCTAAAGTGCAGTATCCAGCAGAAACCACGAATCATTTACGTAGTATATTGAATACTTAAAGTATGTTTTTCGACGTCCAAAAACTTTAGAGTTCTAAAAGGATTTTGTCGCATAGTTTGAAGTCAAACTCAACTAACAGGTTTTACCGTATATATAACGTTGTATGATGTAGAACGGGCACGGCGTTATGATTATTCTTGGGACTATAAAATATTCATTTTCTTTGTTGTGTGAGAAAAAATCTATTGTATTATAGTCAGTTTCAGCTTGCTTTTGAAATTCGTTTGTCAACATTCGTTGGAAGGTTGGGAACTTGGTGCGGAAGTTCGCGAAGTTCGTTGTGAAGTTCGAATTTAATATAAGCTTTGAATTGAATTCCTTTGGTAAAATCACGGAGAAGAAGATTATTTGTTGTATAGAATATAATAATAGATACTTGGTTAAGCAGAAACAAATTGCCGACTTAAATTTGTATCTACCTCGCAACGTAGTGCGGAACATTGCAACGTAAGTTCGGAATGTTCATTTCAATTATACGTATTGGATTTTTTTATTTAACGTCGTTAAACACAGGATGTGGTTGCCCAATCATCCGAGCCAGGGGCTCATGTTAAAAGTGCACGACATAAGCTAAGTGTTGATTTTACGGAGGGAGGAAAACCGCAGAACCCTGCGAAAAACCCTCGAAGCACAGGAGAGACCAACTAAACTCTACTCACATGAAATTCAAGTTCGAGAACGGGGTTATTCCCAGACGGTCACCCATCCAAGTACTAACCCCGTCCAACTGGACTTAACTACACAGCGGTGAGGAGCAGCGCCCTAACAGCATACGCCATGCACCAGTGCTTCCCAAAAACGTTCTCGTATTTCCTTAATGGTATTTCACTCTGACTAATGCCAGACGATTTTATATACTCGTCACTGGAAAGCCATTAGGGTTGGAAAGGTCAATATTTGATTTTGATTATGAAAACAACAAAGATTTTTCTCGTTTATTTCAGTATCTTTTTATGATTTTTTTTTTCATTTACATTTTTTTCAACACATAACAAGGGTAGCTGAAGCCAGTTTAAGTGCCGGTTCTTTTCAAAAACTTTATTACCTAGAGATGTTATTGATTTAAAAACATGATCCCTGACATACTGGAAAAATTACTTTAATTTGAAACGTGAAAAGATGGTAAACTGCCGAGAATAGTTTTGATGAAGGGCTCTGCTTGAAACGTCAGTATTTCGTTATCAAAACTATTCTCAGCAGTTTACCATCTTTTCACTTTGCTCTATCTAAAACACTGCCTACACAACACTCTACTTTTTACTCTGATGAAGGACTCTGCTTGAAACGTCAGTATTTCGTTATCAAAACTAATCTTGGCAGTTTACCATCTTTTCACTTTGCTCTATCTAAAACACTGCCTACACAACACTCTACTTTTTACTCTGATGAAGGACTCTGCTTGAAACGTCAGTATTTCGTTATCAAAACTATTTTCGACTGTTTATCACCTTTTCACTTTACTCTATCTAAAACACTGCCTGCACAACACTCTACTTTTTACTGTGATGAAGGACTCTGCTTGAAACGTCAGTATTTCGTTATCAAAACTATTTTCGACTGTTTACCATCTTATCACTTTACTCTATCTAAAACATTTGCCTGCACAGCAGGGTTTAAAACTTTTGATGTACGATTCTTTGGTTTGCGAGATAACATGGCCCCGTTGGCTATCGTGAGTTTTGGACTTTGATACGTTAAGTTGACTCAAAGAAGTTTAGGGGGGGTTGGAAATTGTGGTCGTGTGCGGCTTGGGTTATCTATGTTACGACAAGAGCGTATTGGAATGTGGCTTGCTTGCCTAGCCCACTATAGCCCAGTCTGGTCTGCCATGGTCCAGCCTAGCCCACTATAACCCAATCTGGTCTGCCATGGTCCATCCTAGCCCACTATAGCCCAGTCTGGTCTACCATTGTCCATCCTAGCCCACTATAGCCCAGTCTGGTCTACCATGGTCCATCCTAGCCCACTATAGCCCAGTCTGGTCTACCATGGTCCATCCTAGCCCACTATAGCCCAGTCTGGTCTACCATGGTCCATCCTAGCCCACTATAGCCCAGTCTGGTCTACCATGGTCCATCCTAGCCCACTATAGCCCAATCTGGTCTACCATGGTCCAGCCTAGCCCACTATAGCCCAGTCTGGTCTACCATGGTCCATCCTAGCCCACTATAGCCCAGTCTGGTCTACCATGGTCCATCCTAGCCCACTATAGCCCAGTCTGGTCTACCATGGTCCAGCCTAGCCCACTATAGCCCAGTCTGGTCTACCATGGTCCAGCCTAGCCCACTATAACCCAATCTGGTCTGCCATGGTCCATCCTAGCCCACTATAGCCCAATCTGGTCTACCATGGTCGAGCCTAGCCCACCATAACCCAGTCTGGTCTACCATGGTCTAGCCTAGCCCACTATAGCCCAGTCTGGTCTACCATGGTCCATCCTAGCCCACTATAACCCAGTCTGGTCTACCATGGTCCATCCTAGCCCACTATAGCCCAGTCTGGTCTACCATGGTCCATCCTAGCCCACTATAGCCCAGTCTGGTCTACCATGGTCCAGCCTAGCCCACTATAGCCCAATCTGGTCTACCATGGTCCAGCCTAGCCCACTATAGCCCAGTCTGGTCTACCATGGTCCATCCTAACCCACTATAACCCAGTCTGGTCTACCATGGTCCATCCTAGCCCACCATAGCGCAATCTGGTCTACCATTGTCCAGCCTAGCCCACTATAGCCCAGTCTGGTCTACCATGGTCCATCCTAGCCCACCATAGCGCAATCTGGTCTACCATTGTCCAGCCTAGCCCACTATAACATAGGCAAGTCTAGCCCACTATAGGCTGACCTGTTCCATGCACGTAACTTGATCTATCACGGTCCAGGCTAGCCTGCTATAACCCCGATCTGGTCTACCATAGTCCAGCCTAGCTTACTATGGCTCAACAATAAGGAAATATAAGTTCTACAAATTGTTAAAAGAAACTCGTTGGAGATTCGTGATCAATTAATCTCCGAGCAACAGCCTCCGTAACTGAATGAGGTTAGAACCATATAGTTAGAACGCTGGCGATTCCCAAAGCCAGGATTTCGCTTCTCAGCAGGCAGTACTTGGAATTGCATGCTCCGGGTCGGGTCTTAAAATATAAATTTGTCATCCAGACGATTATCTTTCATTGACTTTAATTGGTCATTAGGACAGTACGATAGCTAAAGTTCCTCACACCTTCTCCAGATGTGCTTTAGAATTTCAGATATTTTGAAATGCTTTCAAGCAATCATTCTACCATATATCGCTTTACCTGACAACTACATACATGTGTTGATAAACGGAAAGGCACAATTTCTAACAGAAGCGAATAAACATTGAGTATTTATCAATAAATAGGTCAGAATACATGCTGCTGTCAATCTGTTTCCTTCAGTGTTTACTTTTGCAATGTCCTTTATCAGGGCCGGACTAAGACTGTGGGGGGCCAGGGGCCACATTTTTGTGGGGGCCCTTTTCCAATTCCAATCGGTCTTACAAATTACAATATAATAAAATAAAGACACTGAATCACTGGTGTTCACCAAAGAACCCTTTATATATTACGGCTCAGAAATACGTTTTACAAAACACTGAGATACGTCGTGCAAAAAATAACTTTGAACAAACAGAAACGTTAGTAACTTAGTATTAATTGGGTTGTTAAATAAAATACTCCAAAATGTGGGGGGCCCCAAATGTGGGGGGCCCGGGGCCCAGGCCCCGGTGGCCCCGCCCTTAATCCGCCGCTGTCCTTTATCGACCTTCTTGCCAACATAAGCTAACATCGTGTGTGCAGGTTATTTTTAGAAAGATGTATTAGATTACGTGACCGCGGACATGAAGGAACATGGTCTTAGAAAGTTACGATATAATTTATTTTTATCAAAAAGCATGAGATTTCTAGAAGGTTCACAAACGACGTGTAAAGGGTAAAATTATTGTTTAAATATAAGAGTATAGCAACCAAATAGACTTCTCACGCTAAACTACAACATAAATTACAACTGTTATGACCTTGAAAAACAAAATCGGCAATGTGATGAGAGGCAGACGAAACTCTACTAACACGGAAACAACTTTGGTCAAACCCACGACATTAACATATATCATCATTCTTGCACATAGCAGTATATAATGTCATCAACCTACGTTCAAGTCATGCGAGTCCCAGTAGATGAATAGTTAAAGCATCTCATTGGTGATCAGAAGGTTGTGGTCATTCCGAACTCCTTCGCATGAATACTGTTAGCAGTTAGCTATCAATAGATATGTATATCTAGGGTTAAGGCAAATATAATTTTCCCTGCAGGAGTACAGGAAGCTGTGTTCTCCGTTTGGTAAATGTGACTTAATCTAAATGTTTGCTGTAGTAGGCTTCAAGTACTAGTTAGTCATTCTCATTTGGTCTTATCTGATAGACAGTAGTCAGGAGATTCATTATATGTTTTATCTTCGTATCCATCATATATGCTTGGATTTAATTAGGCCAATTGGCCTGGAATGGTCTGATACCTAGTGGTAATCACCGTCCTAAAAGACCGCATGAGATAATATTCGGTATCTCGTGAGAGACGCTCAGCTACAGTTTAAGTCGTTCACTCACACGCTTTCCTTCCTTTGTTCCTTCCTTTCTTCCTTCCTCCTTCCTTCACTCCTTGCTTGCTTCCTCCTTCCTTCACTCCTTGCTTGCTTCCTTCCTTCCTTCCTTCCTTCCTTCCTTCCTTCCTTCCTTCCTTCCTTCCTTCCTCCCTTCCTTCCTTCCCTCCTTCCTTCCTTCCCTCCTTCCTTCCTTCCTTCCTTCCTTTGTTCCTTCCTTCCTTCCTTCCCTCCTTCCTTCCTTCCTTCCTTCCTTCCTTCCTTCCTTCCTTCCTTCCCTCCATCTTTTCTTTCTTTCTTCCTTCCTTCCTTTGTTCCTTTGTTCCTTCCTTCCTTCCTCCCTCCCTCCCTCCCTCCTTCCTTCCTTCCTTCCTTCCTTCCTTCCTTCCTTCCTTCCTTCCTTCCCTCCTTCCTTCCTTCCTTTGTTCCTTTGTTCCTTCCTTCCTTCCTTCCCTCCTTCCTTCCTTCCTTCCTTCCTTCCTTCCTTCCTTCCTTCCTTCCTTCCTTCCCTCCATCTTTTCTTCCTTTCTTCATTCCTTCCTTATTTTTTCTTTCCTTCGTTCCTTCTTCCCATCCTTTCTTTCTTTCTTCTTCTCCTCCTTCCTTCCTTTGTCCATTCCTCCCTCTACTCCTTTCTCTTTTCATTCCTTCCCTCTTTTTTCCTTTTCTTCCCTCTATCCTTCTTTCTTTCCTTTCTTCTTTCTTTCCTTTCTTCCTTCTTTTTTTCCCTTCCTGATCCTTCCTTCTTCTCTCCCTCCTCCCTCTTTTCTTCCTTCCTTCCCTCCTTCCTTTAATTCTTTCTTTTTTCCATTGACATCAAACCAAACTAAATTCCTCCAGTACTCGATCGTGACCATTGCTCTAACAACTGAGTCACAGTCGTGAATACTCAATCACATGCATTTCTCCTCTAAATAACTACCGGAAGACAACTCATTATCATATCAAGTAGAGGCGACTGACAAGTGTTTTTAGCGCCTTGCAGAATACTCTTCTCTAAATACAGTAAAGTACACCCCTAGCTCTTCTTTTTAATTCTTTCTCCCATCTTTCTGGCTCGGCTCATATAAACACTAGATGAAAATTAATTATAAGTAATAACATGACTTGAGGGAAATTAGCGATTAAATTTCCCCGCCGCTGAGGGAAGATTTGTGAAAGCCCGAGGACTTTTACAAATCTTCCCGAGGCAAAGGGGAAATTTAATCGCTAATTTCCCGAAAAGTCATGGTATTATAGTTTGTAATATTATGATCGCCGAGGAAAACTTTGAGAATCTTACCGACAGGAAATTTACACGGTTGATGAGAGAAGTTGCATCTAATTTTCCCGTGCATGTTGATGAGGGAAAATATATGCAAGCGGGAAATTTAGAAGAAGACAAAGGGATTTCTTTGTCTTCTAATTTTCCCTCATCAACATGCACGAGAAAATTAGAAGACAAAGGAAAAATTTCCCTCTTGCATGAGCGATTAGGAAAATACGAGGTTTACATTCCCTCGGAGAACAAAAGAATCCGAGGCGATCATGGTATTACAAGAAATAATAGCATAAGCAAGATCTCAACAAAGCAGGCTATAGCTCGGGTACCCAGGCTGGCTTGCTCCCATATAAACACCCTTTAGTCAGCTGTTCAAGATGTATCGGACGTGATGCAATTAATATCAAGTCGTAGATTTACATAAACTGCGTTGAACAGAATGGGATTTTCTCCGAGGTCAGAATTAACTGTGAATTGCTCGGTGTGTCATCATTCGACTCTGTACGTATAAACCGAAACCCTGGTTTGCGGAAGGAGGCCATGCATTCATAGTCCGCGTGATTCGTTTGTGAAGCTCATTGAAACCGTGGCACCCCCTGGAGTTTCGAACAGCCATTAAACGAATTAGCTTGTCGCTTTTCAACACATAAACGTTCTGAGGAATTTGTTAAAAAAATAAGAAAAACCGCACACGAAATCCAGAGCACGAAACCGTCAGTTCACGACGGAACGGAAAAACCAGAAGGTCAATGTCAGAAAAATAGGTTTAACGACGTAGAACGCTTTTTACGACAACAAGGAAAAACAACATCAACTAACTTTACTCTGTCCGTTCACAGCTGGTTAAAACACTACGTAAGGCATATGATTTCTCTTGAATCCATGACAAATGTATTTTTAATGGAGTTGGTTTAAAGTTTTTCTGCTATATACTTTTCGTGTTTTTCGCCTCGGTAATACTTAAACAGCCGATTAAACTGAGACGATATTCATTAGTAAAGAAATGTGCGCCCAATAGCATGTTGCGCGCTTTTGGCGACATGTTGCGTCGAAATTCTTGTGCTCATTTTGCGTATTTTCGAAGAAGGACAGGCCAAATCCAAGCACTTAAACACGATTCAGCGCAATGTCTGTATATTAAGCCTCTTAGGGGCTGGACAAGTAAGCGGGACGGGACGTTTTTCATCCCGGGTTTATATGAAAATGTTTTTAGGCGGAAATTGCGGTCGGGGACGTTTCACAACAACACAGCTAGAAAGTTGTAACCGCAGAATAATAGAGAAATAGACAGAATTTGACGTATTATGAAGAGCTTCTGTCATCTTACTAGCCGTTATCACCTGTTTGTATCAAATAAACAGCTTAAAAATACGAATAAATACTCGAAACGGTATCCGGCAAACGCATTATCAGTATATAAACGAAAAAATATAGTAGCAATATCCCGCTTAAGGTCCAAACATCCCGTTTCACCTTCCATGTAAAACAGTACCTTAACTAGGCGCATGTGGTTTAGCCTTCGTTTTAACCTTCCGATATCCTAGCTAATGACTAAAGCGTAAAGAAGTAGCTATAGCTATTTTGGATTGTCTTACTCTATTCCTCGTCATGTTGGTTTTAGAATGCGCTTAATACTTTAATCTTCTATCTTTATCTGTTTACTTCAACGCTTATTGCATCACCGTTGATTGCGTGCACAATCTTCGCGGAATTTCCCGTTAAAAATCACGCCGCAAAATTATCGCCCAGCCGAGGAAGTAAGTTCATGGCATTCGACGTATATATATTGAAACGGTCGTTGATTAAAAAAAACACGTTTGCTGTAACATCGCAAAAAAACGCGTTTTTAAATAGCATTGAAGATACGTTGGCGGCGCGAGTCGCTATAGTTGAGAACTGAGAAGGCACTCGAGAAAACTGATAATATAAACCGATTATAAACAAATTGAGCCGAATAACTGCGTCTTATACACTTCAAACTTCCGTCAAGGGATCATATCTCGAGCCTTGCGCGCAATGAAGTCTTTAAAGCCTTTATTGACCATGAAAGGACGTAGGAATGTTATGACCTTACTTCAAAATGCATTGCTGAACGTCTGATGCTGAACTATAATAGGACGAACTTTGGCTTGGCAGCCTGCCGAAGACCCAGAACCGGAAGAATACAAAGATTGTAAATAAGGATCGCGATTTTGTCTCCTTTTGACACATGCGTTTAAATAGATTGACTTACGAATGGATGGACCGTTTGTTCAGAGCAGTATAAGGTTCAATACTTTGGTGTGTCATCCATTCAATCGCATACGCCAGCGTGTGAAAAATCGCGGTACAAATGGGCCTTTAGTTTTATCATTGCGACAGAAGGCCTTAAATACGGAGTTATTGTACACCACAAGTCTATAAAACTAGCGCAAAATAGACAAATCCGACATAAAATAGACAGATCCAGAAGAAGATAATGATTGCAATATATAAGCAACTCGCCATGTCATCAGCAAGTACTACTGATGCTCCTACAATATTAAGAATAACTACCACTAAAAACAAACTCCGTTATTACTTTCTTGACAAACTTACTTGTATTGACCATCTAGAAGATTTGTTTTGCCTAAACTGTAAATTTCTATTGAATTGTAAATGTATTTCTACTTAACTATAGTCTACTTAACATTATTTTTTCCCTGTATGTATATATAGTGTATTCTGTTTAGTATATCATTTTGTAATTATTGTTATATTTTGAGGAGTACGAGTAATGATTTATTTAACGTCGTTAAACACAGGATGTGGTTGCCCAATCATCCGAGCCAGAGGCTCATGATTAAAGTGCACGACATAAGCTAAGAGCTAAGTGTGGATTGAGGGCCGTATGTTAGATAACCTTGTTGGTTAATACGTCTTTTCCCACGTGAAATGCAGTTTTATTCTATTCTAGAGTTTCACTCTTGCGACATAAGCCCCCTTACACTATCGTAATAGTATTGTACACTACAAAACCAGCTCAAGTTGTAATTCAAAATAGTCTTGCCCTGGCATTATTAGGAATTCAGTAGCAATGTTCTACGATGGGCTATTATTAACTTTGCATGGTTTCACCACAGAGTCAATTCCAAACAGTCGAACAGACGACTCAACAAGTCTGATATATCATTCGTATGAAACTAATTTTAGAGATATGCATCATATGTTCTCTCGACGACTATACGCTAATCTTTAACACGGATGTGCAGGGTTTTACACTTCGCATTATAAACAACTCTATATGTACCATTTAGTAATTCTTTTTGTTCCTGCTTGTTCATTTATTTTAAGTCATCCAGTAAGTCGCCTGGCTGAGAGGGGATATATTCATTTCTTTTTAACTCCTTCCTGTCCGTATTGGTCTTTTATTCTTGGTGTTTTATTCTGGCTAAGGCCAGACGATTTTTATTCACCTCTGGGGAAGCCCTCGGACAGGAATGAGTTATAAACTATCTCTCTAACTCTTTCCTGTCCGAATTGGTCTTTAGTATTTTATTCTGGCTAACGCCAGACGATTTTATTCACCTCTGGGGAAGCCCTCGGACAGGAATGAACTCCAAGCTTCGTTGAATTACGATTCCAGATATGAGTCAAATAAAATAATCGTTCTGTTTGCAAGTGGTCGCGTCGCGTCCAGCTTTCTTTCTAATCGTTTTGCAAGACATCTTTTATCACTCCGCGCTTATAACATGGCCTCAAGGCTATAATTTTGATGTTTATTAGCTCTACGAGATGACAGAGAGGCGTTTGAACGAACCGGTTGTGTCATCATGCCTTGGAAAACAAACACAAGCACCAGAGGGTCATCGTAAGAGAAAACGCAAGCCTATTTATAACATTCAATACTAGAGTGTACAATACAAAACCCAGAGTGGTTTACTAGAAACCTAGACACAAGATCTAATGTGGCTTACCTGGGTATTCCTCGTACTCTCCGATAAATCTTTTCGTCAGAAAACGCACCGTCAGAGCTAAGGAATTAATAAAACGATTTCTCAGATGGGATATAGTCTGGATATTCGTAGTGGGGTTAGGCAAGCAGATTTAAATCGCAGATGAATTAGGTTTTGAGGTGTGCCTAAATTTGACTTTAATATCGTTATCTTGCCCAAAGGAGTTGTTAAGTAAGCTATTTGGGAAAACCATTGCCGTGTTGTTTACATTAATGCGCACCTGAAGCCGTGTGGTTCCACTAGTTGCGCGCATATTCTAGTTGATGTACGCAAGAAGCGCATTCGAAAAACGCAACGCTCCAACCATGCGCGTCTCGTCAAAATCAAACGTCTACCCTCGCTTACTTATCGCGTTGTGCCTAAACCACATTTCGCTCGTTTGAATTGCTTTGTTCCTTCCTGTTCTTTGATTGAAAGATAAACTTTTAGGGCAAATTAATTAAACAATTGAACATAATTTACATCCAGCGTAAACAATGCGATTCTACTTCGAGATGGGCAAAAAGGAGTCATCCTAGAACATCAGAACCCTCTTCTTTGTTTTCGATTTCATCGGTAGCGTCTGAGCGATGTTCGTGTCTTGCAATCTTGTGTTTTTTCGATGTATGGCGTATGAGATTCTGACGCTCGTACGTTATGGGCTCTGTCGCCAGAACATACCTGATTTTCCAACTTTTCTTTGCCCCAGAACAACTAGGCGTACATCTGGGCTATCAAGGCTTGAGTTGCCACTGCTAGACATGTCTTCTTCCTTCACACAGGAACACACAGTTGTGAGACGTGCTCTCGCTCTGCACTAATTCGTAAATAGAGTCGTCTGAGTGACTACACTCTCTGGTCAAACCCTCTGATCCGCTGTGTCTTGCTGAGTGGCTGCAGGTCATTGGGAACCAAGGCAAGCGATGATAGATCTTGACTACGTAAGCTAATCTCTCCAGAACCAGTTTAGCATTGCCCTTTGACTTTGCTCAAACATAGTTCCACTGGTTTTTTTCCAACATTTTGGGCGGCTTTTGGTTTGGATTAAAAAACCCGTTGGTATTTCTGCTATGTTGTCAGCCTGTTTGGATAACCCTCATCTGATATATACACAGGTCAAAAATGGCTTGCCATGACCAGATTGTATCTCGCTTCACTGATTTCTCCTTTTTTTGGCCTAGAGCAAAAAATGAACTGGGCAGAAGTAGCGTGTGAGACGCGTAAGAGATCTGGGAACGAGATTGAACTTCGCAGTTTTTGCTCTTTGCGAATTATATTGTTTTAATTTGGCAAGATTAGGGAACGTTCAACATTTCCCAATGAAAGATATAAATAAAAAAATTTTTGGGTTAATGGCCAGAGGATATTTGTAGGCCCCTACCCCCCTTCGTGTTTTTCTTATTTAATCAAAAGGTAAAAGGGACGCATTGTAGTGAATTGAATTAATCCTATAGAGGGCCTGTGGCGGTAATAACAAAGCTACAAAGGGCACCACGACAGCGAGATATCCAGTTAGGGTCGACCCAATGCAATGTAATGATCTATACTTTGTTGTTGATTATTTATATAGAGCTGAATTTATCGTTCAACAGTTCAGTTGATTGCTCTTTTGCTTCGTTTTGTTGACAATGGGCTCCTTTTGACCAGGACTCTTGTTAATAACAAGACACCTGGCGAGGCGTTCACTCTGGCTACTGCAAAATCACAGTGCTATAATATAGTATAGGTGAAGGTGTTTTGCAATCATATACATGCACAGGTTGTTACATGCAGACATGCAGTGCTAAGATCTAAAGTCTATTAAACACATTGGTCACAGACAAAAGTCAAAACACAATCCAATTCTCCGATAGAAAACACAATTTGCAATAACAAAACACGATTGCCTGTATTTATTAACGTATTTCCACACATGTACTCAGCGTTCATACGTCGAGTCTCTTCGTACAATACAACTATTAACAGCGTGTGCGATTGTAAGTAATAGATACAGCATGAGCAGCCGAGCTGTATCTGATTTACAAGGCGAGCTGCAAGCGAGCCGTAGTAAATCAGATACAGCTCGGATGCGAATGCTGTATCTTTCTTAAAATACAAATGCATCTAAGTAATCAAGTTCACCAACTATTTTGGGAATACGGTCTGTTTTAGCCGAGAAAATCGAAGCTAAAGTTTATGTAAATCAGGACGATGCTGTATCCGATTTACAACCACTGCTACGGTATTGATTTCTTTTGAATTTTCGTCATGAATTATTGAGTATTTTAAGTGTATATAATATCAAGATACTTGCCAGCGACATTACTGACCAATAACTATGTCTGTGAACACACCGAAAACACATCCGAGACGAGAAAGGGCACTCAGTCGAAAAGAAAGAAGGCACATGCAGTCATTGCACTGGTCACATGCATAGATATATAGTCACATGCCTCAGTTTCGCGAAGCTTGGTCAATATAACGCGTCGCAAAAAAATAAAAATAATCGCGAAACCTATAGACTCGTCTACCTGCGGTAGCCGGAGTAACTAGCTTACCCATCTTATCTCAGGCCTGAAAGAATGCTTATTGCCTTTGTGGTAAAAAAAATTGGAAACTTCTAATGGAGGATACTGGTTATTGACGTTGAGTTAAGTTAGTCTGACGTATAAGGTCTTAGATTTGCACGTCATTCGCGAGTACGCGGTTGCGCTGAGCCGTGAACTTGGCCGAAGTGTTGTCGGTGGCACGTACAGTGGTTAGAGCACGCGTCTTCTATCTTTTTTTCCCCTTCTCGGCTCAGCTATCATGCAGATTAAAATTTCACCTTGGCCCGAGAAGTGTGGCTACAACTTTATACTTTTTTCCGGGTACTCCAGTTTCCTCTTGTAGTAACATGCACTGGATCAATGAGGGATGGTCCTTACTGGATCTCTAGAGAGAACAGTTTAGATATGACTGATAGAGTTATCCAGTATAAATAAAGTTAAAAAGTAGAGTGATGTGTAGGCAGTGTTTTAGAGAGAGCAAAGTGAAAAGATGGTAAACTGCTGAGAATAGTTTTGATAACGAAATACTGACGTTTCAAGCAGAGTCCTTCATCAGAGTAAAAAGTAGAGTGTTGTGTAGGCAGTGTTTTAGATAGAGCAAAGTGAAAAGATGACAAACTGCCGAGAATAGTTTTGATAACGAAATACTGACGTTTCAAGCCGTTTAGATATGACTGACAGAGTTATCTATGTATATTAGCAATATTTCAATCAAGTTTACTTTGATCCTGAGGACATCAGTATTAAACTTAATTTGAGTTATTCTATTTAGCTAGGATCAATCAACTCAGATATAATGAGAACTCTAATCTACTTTGTGCAACGATTGCCGCAACTTATCCCGCACGATTTTGACTATTACATGGTTGCGCAATCACACCTTTCAATGGTTCGTGCAACTTATCTCGCAATGATACATCAATGATATATCATCTTTGCGAGACAAGTTGAATGAAAAATTGCAATATAATGAGGCCCTTAAGGGAAGCGTGAAATTATTTTTTCAAATTAACTTAATTGTTCCCAATTTAGTTGTAATCTAGCTAAATATACATTGACACTAGTTATTCAAATTGATTATAATATTATGAAAGTTTAGACCACATGTGCATATAATAATATAGTTCTGTGCCTCAACATTTCGTTCGTCAAAACTCCGCCCTTTTTTCCCCAATTTTAGATTTAGCGATAGGCAGCATTTCCTTATGATAATAACTTCTAGTTAATCCTCGTGTATACGTATGCCTGCTGTATTAAGACACGTTTGACGTCATTTGTCATATTACAACATCCACCAAAGCATAACACCGAAATAAAGCCCTAAGCTAGCTTGAGGCGAATTAGATTTTTTCTGATAGACACATTGCTGTAGCATTGTTTATAACAAGTTGTTGTGATCAACAAGTCTGTCACAGGTTGTTCTAACAACTTGCTGTGGCATTGTTTGTAACAAGTTGTTGTGATCAACAAGTCTGTCACAGGTTGTTCTAACAACTTGCTGTGGCATTGTTTGTAACAAGTTGTTGTGATCAACAAGTCTGTCGCAGGTTGTTCTAACAACTTGCTGTAGCATTGTTTGTAACAAGTTGTTGTGATCAACAAGCCTGTCACAGGTTGTTCCAAAAACTTCGACTGTAGCATTGTTTGTAAACAAGTTGTTGTGATCAACGAGCCTATCACTGGTTGTTCTAACAACTTGCTGTAGCATGCATTGTTTGTAACAAGTTGTTGTGATCAACAAGTTTGTCACAGGTTGTTCCAACAACTTGCTGTAGCATTGTTTGTAACAAGTTGTTGTGATCAACAAGTCTGTCACAGGTTGTTCTAACAACTTGCTGTAGCATTGTTTGTAACAAGTTGTTGTGATCAACGAGCCTATCACAGGTTGTTCCAATAACTTGCTGTGGCATTGTTTGTAACAAGTTGTTGTGATCAACAAGTCTGTCACAGGTTGTTCTAACAACTTGCTGTGGCATTGTTTGTAACAAGTTGTTGTGATCAAAAAGTCTGTCACAGGTCGTTCCAACAACTTGCTGTGGTATTGTTTGTAACTAGTTGTTCGGATCAACAAGTCTGTCACAGGTTGTTCTAACAACTTGCTGTAGCATTGTTTGTAACAAGTTGTTGTGATCAACAAGTCTGTCACAGGTTGCTCTAACAACTTGCTGTGGCATTGTTTGTAACAAGTTGTTCGTGTGATCAACAAGTCTGTCACAGGTTGTTCTAACAACTTGCTGTGGCATTGTTTGTAACAAGTTGCTGTGTCATTGTATATAACAAGTTGCTACAGTTGTTGACAACAACAAGCTTGCAATTGTAGCAGCTTCATCAAATAGCACTATTGTCCTGGAACTTGTTCACATGCTTGTTACAAGGTTGGTGTGACGTCTTGATGACAACCAGATGTGATATGCTTTACGTTTCTATTATTAAACCCGCATAAGGTGAAGAGCCTGCAGACAGTATACGGCAACGTCACAACGTTACGTCAAATAGATGATCTATCGCACCTCTCAAGTGCGATCGGTGGTTTAGAAAAGGGAGAAAATGTCGAGGACATCATTAGTGTTTAGATTGACGTAAGGGCGCAATTATAGAGACGTACGTTGTGTGACGTACTCTTATCGATATTTCTCGAGATCGAGTCGGTTCCAAAAAGTCGCTCTAAGGATATTTATCGGGGCAGCCTTTGTTCTACAATACTACTCAATTCTTTGAAAGTTTTCATGGCGATAAAGTGATACAGATAAGTTTGGTGGAAACACGACGTAAAATATTTATTTGCTAAGCTTTCAGCCTGTAGACTCAGGCCTTCATCAGAGCAATAACAACAAGTTGTTGGCTCACGTCATTTATAAACTAAGCAACTGATCAATTAAATCACGTAATGCATGGATCAATTCTTCCTGTAACCATCCCCCCCCGGGCAATACCCCGGGGATTTGTAATTTTTTATGAAGCTCATGGCAAATTCCCCACCCCCGGGACTTTGAAATTTGACAATTCCCCACCCCGGGGCAACATCAAACAAATGTATAATTAAACACATTTTAACATCAAATGTAAATTAACTTAAACAGTGGCTCATTTCTGTTGCTGCTTCCTTTGAGCTCTACAGTAGTTTTTTCCGCTTTTTCAGCACCCCTGCGTCGATTTTCGTCAATTTTCGGCAACCTGAGAAATCTTTCAATGAATTCGTCGCCATTTTGAATACGGAATACTTTAGTTACCAGACTCCCACGCCTCCTTGCATCCCCGCCCTTTACCCCTGGGACAAAATTAAAAAACAATTCCCCACCCCCGGATTTGATTTTCTGCATTGTCCCCGGGGTTGCCCGGGGGGGGATGGTTACAGGAAGAATTGATTCATGCATAAGAATACAATGGCGTATCACGGTAATTTTATTAATTAGAAAACAAAATCAAGAATGTTCTCCGAATAGGGCACACCCCGTGCTGTTTAATGGCTGTCCCTCCTGAGAGATAGTGTGATGTTTTGCAATCTCAATACATATTCCCTTGTTCTTCGCGTGAAGTATTGCTTGTCGCTGGCTAAAGCCCTAATCAAACGAGAACGCAAGTCATCGCAAGTTGGCAGTCACGCTATCTCAGCCAGCCGCTCTGAATAGTTTCCCAAAAATATCATGTACCGTGACAAAGTTAAGTACTATTTATAAACCGCGCAGGAGGGCTTTATCGGATATATAAAAACACGAGGCGATAGCCGAGTGTTTTAGAGCCGATAAAGCCCGTACTGCAAGGTTTTTAAATGGCTTCTAGAAAGAATCACTTCATACGTTCATTGGCGTAGTAATTTTGAAAATTAAGCTTATCTCAGCCGTTAAAAACCAGCGAGAAACTTAGAGCGAGTCTAAATCACATATATAGATCCGATACGCTCATGATTTTTCTTTGTGTTTTCCTCATGAATTATTAATGAATTTTAGAAAACTTGTTTAAAACACTCATGAAACTTTTATTTTGTTAATTTGGGTGTTCAAACGACCGCCACAGAAATTCTTACTGCCAACTTGCGACGACTTGCGTTCTCGTTTGATTAGGGCTTAAGAGTGACGACTCTTCGCCACTTTACACGATGGTCATACTTCCAAGCGTGTTTGACAACAGCAGGTTTATCATGTTGGGCTTTTATGCAACATGTCTTGTGAGTCAACAGGCCGAAAGCTTAGCAAATAAAAATTATACGTAGTTATTTCCAAAACGATTTGCGATAATTCTGGATTTGCCAAGATTTGACCAAATTACAAAAACCTCAATATCTTCGAAATTTTAAGAATTCTTTTTCATCAAAATTTCAGTTGTCAGTGGGTTAATTAACACTATCACCTGTTTAATAAAGTAGAAAAGATTTACTTATGAGTGTAGAGAATATATATTTCTCAAACTCATTAATAATTCATGAGCTAATTAGCCAATCAGAGAAAAATATTTGGTCGTGCATGTGTATGAGTTTTGAAATCCGGTAAAGGTCGCGAAAACTGAATTTATGATTAAGAAATCAGATAATAAACGGCACAAACAAAAGACCGTTTATCACCACATTTCTTAATTATAAATTCAACGTGAAACCATTGTCTAATCCAATATGCACCAATATCACTAACTCCCTCTACTATAATTGACGATTGAGAAGCTATTTCATAAACTCGTGTATCGTGTTTTACCAGGGGTTGCAAACACTCGAGAACAACAAAAATCACTCGCCCTATATTACCTCGTAATTTTCAACGTTCTCTCGTGTTTGTAAAACATTCGAAAACAATAAAAATTACTCGGCTTGCAGCCTCGTGATTTTCATTATTCTCTCATGTTTCACAAACACGCGAGAACAATGAAAATTACTCGGTTAACGGCCTCGTGATTTTCATTGTCCTCTCGTGTTTGTAACCCCTGGTAAAACATTCCCACTCGTTTATGAAATATTACATATTATACAATACCCTGGTTGCTATGCTTGTTTTCATTGGTTGTTGGCCATGATCTATTGACAGGACAGACACATGGTCACGTCAGATCACGTCAGCTGACTTGCTTTTTTCCTTCTTCATGCCCCAAAATCCGGCACTGAGAGTTTCGATAAAAACCTTTTCAATTTTTATTGTATAAAACAAATAGATTCTATTTTGTTGTTGTCTGTTCAGTTATAGATGCACAGAAGACGTCACAACGTGGTAAGAACATCAGTGACCCACTTTTTTGTTCTTACCACGTTGTGACGTCATCTGTGCATCTATAACTGAACAGACAACGGCAAAATGGAATCTATTTGGTAACTAAACAGACAATATATAGACAGCATGGTTTAAGCATCTGTACTTTGTAATCAACAGTTGAGGTCACAGCGAACTTTCTCGATTTTTAACACGAAACCTTCATTTCCTGTTTTCCTCGCGAACCCATCCTCCAACAATGTGCTGACAAGTATTTTAACATGTAGTTGATGGCTCGGTTTAATGTCCTTGAGCAGATGGATATCGTCTTTCAAAAAAAAAAGGAGTGTGCTGTGTGGGAAGTGTGGAAATACTAATCGAAGATGTTATAAATGGGACGATTATACTACTAAAATAGTTTTGGTTTTCTATTTTACTCTGATGAAGAGCTCCGCTTGAAACGTCAGTATTTCGTTGTCAAAACTATTCTCGGCAGTTTACCATCTTTTCACTTTGCTCTATCTAAAACACTGCCTATACAGCACTCTACTTTTATATTATTCCATGATTTACTCTGATGAAGGACTCTGCTTGAAACGTCAGTATCTCGTTATTAAAACTATTCTCGGCAGTTTGCCACCTTTTCACGTAACAGTTCTCTCAAACTAATCTCCATTGATTCAACATACGGGTAGACATTTTTATCGTCTTTTCTCAAATCATTAATAATTCATGAAAATTTTACTCTCAAACTCCATTATGTCACGTGAATGAGCTTTGATACACCGGTAACATGCTGTATTAAACACTTTCTTCATTAAATACTTGCTTCTTCATCAAACACTAGTGTTTCATTTATGTTAATTAAACAACAACCACTCTATACGATTACAGGTTATGTTTATTAACTCTCATGCGCAACGCTGGCTGATTGACTCATTGTCTTTCATTTGAGACTGAGCCATTTCAAAAACTCGTTTTGCGTTCGCCTTCAAGATTCAATTCTTTCTAGGGTTTTGATACCGTGGTCAAATACATAAACTCGTTTTGGAAGTAGTACCTCTCGTTCCAATTAAAGATTTCATTAATTGACGCGTTGACAGAGGCAGTTTCGTCAATTAAATTTGCCTGGACTTATTTCCACAAATTTTCCACCACTGGTTGGATTTTTCATTAGTGACAATTTATATAACTGGGGTATAATTATTTGACGATAGATATAAAATATCTGCCAGGTATTAGGTGTGAGTGATAATCACAGACAAAGGAATCCGATCGTGTATTTTGATGTAGAAATTACAGCTGGAAAACTGGAGTTTAGTTATTTTTAGTTTTGAATTAGGTCGAACAAGACGGGAAAAAAGTCCAATTAAAAGCTATATAGAGATTGCTTTTGTTCATTGGAGAAGCGGATAACAATGTTTAGTTAACCCATTTCTGCCTGAGCTGGCCAAAAACGGACGGACGAACGAACGAACCAACCAACCAACCAACCAACCAACCAACCAACCAACCAACCAACCAACCAACCAACCAACCAACCAACCAACCAACCAACGAATGAATATTATTACAAATATTAAATGCTGCTGCAACGATTATGTAATATGTGCAGGCGTGTCGTCTTAGAACGTCTTATAGTTATTTAGTTTAATTGAATTAGTCTGACTATAATTAAATTATCCAAATAGTGAAATAAAAGTAGCGTGCTGCGTAGGCAGTGTAGAAACAACGATCGAAATATAGTAACTTAGGTTAGATGTACTGCCGAAACAGAGAACGTAGGAATCTAACGTTTCGAGCGAAGGCCCTTCGTCAGAGAGAAACGTCATGTTTCTTCTCCTGACGAAGGCCCTTCGCTCGAAACGTTAGATTCCTACGTTCTCTGTTTCGGCAGTATATCTTAATTAAAGTTACTATATTTCGATTATAATTAAATTAGTCTGGATACTCACTTCAATGTTGGACTGTGTGACTACACATCGACAAAACATCTTATATAGAAACGTTTTTTTAACAACGTCATATGAACCATTGTAAGACCATTGTTCACAGACTTGTATGTTACAAGCCTCAAACATACTTATTAATCAGCCGCGAGATTTTTACGTGCCCAGTTTTAGATTATGTAAAAGACTAAAAAAAAAAACATCTTCAAATATTGTGTATAGCAACATGAACAAGCCATATTTTATTTCGACTTCAATAAAGAACACTTCATGAACTTGATAAATACAGTCAAAATCACTCTGCAGCTCTGTCTTGGGCGTCGTACGTTCTCGTATGTCCCGTATTTTCCTCTTGATCCCTTTGAGTACTTATTACCTAGCCACGGAACACTGAGGTGTGATAACCAGAAAAGAAATGCTTCTTAGCGTCAATCCGGGATTTTCGTAAATCGGGAATTTTATCTGGATAACTTTCGTGATACCTGAGAAAACAGAGAATGGTTTTTGAAAATTTGTTACAGCAGTTTTACATTCTGTAACAACATTGCCACATTGCTGTAATAACATTGCTACATTCTGGAACAACATTGCTGTAATAACATTGTTACATTCTGGAACAACATTGCTACATTGCTGTAATAACATTGCTACATTCTGGAACAACATTGCCACATTGCTGTAATAACATTGCTACATTCTGGAACAACATTGCTACATTGCTGTAATAACACTGTTACATTGATGCAATGACATTGTTACATTCTGGAAAACATTGCTACATTCTGGAACAACATTGCTACATTGCTGTAATAACATTGTTACATTCTGGAACAACATTGCTACATTGCTGTAATAACATTGTTACATTCTGGAACAACATTGCTACATTGCTGTAATAACATTGTTACATTCTGGAACAACATTGCTACATTGCTGTAATAACATTGTTACATTCTGGAACAACATTGCTACATTGCTGTAATAACATTGTTACATTCTGGAACAACATTGCTACATTGCTGTAATAACATTGCTACATTCTGGAACAACATTGCTACATTGCTGTAATAACATTGTTACATTCTGGAACAACATTGCTACATTGCTGTAATAACATTTATTACAGCAACAATTTATTTCTGATTATTCACCTTTTATATGCTAAACTTCTGTATCTTTTTATAATCTCCGGAGCTGACTGGGCGGCCTGTTTGTTTTCGTCATCCTCCGTTTCATCATCGGCTTTTGTCGTTCTGTCAGTTTCGTGGCTAACGGGAAAATAAACCATTGGTAGAATGTCTTTTAAAGACGCTTTCTTTAAACTGGCGTCTTTTGAACAGAACATGTCAGAACAATAAAGTCCTTTCTCCTTGAGGGATTCTTTATTTTTTAATGAAACTGGGATGGTTAGTCTTTTTAAGTTTACTCTTTTTTCCTGTGGAATGTCAATCTCTGGGTCAGCTTCCATATTTTGTGCATCATCTTCAGTTTGGGGGAGATTTCGTATCAAGGCCGATAGCCTGTTACGGCGACGTCCGCTGTAATACCCGAGGTAATTCAGTGGGCTCGCGTAGATTTGCGTGAACTCACTTCGCGTTTTCAAAGCGGGTTTTAACAAATTCTGTTTGTCAGGCTTGCGGGTTGCGGCGTTCGGCGGGTTGTGAACCTTACTGCCTGTCAAACGGCGGAGGTCGGGCAGATTTAATGACGTCACCGTAGCCTTGACGTCATCCCTTCTCATATCGACCCTAAAAATCCCCGTACTTTTGCAGTAATTGCAGATAGAAATATCTGTTAGTCCTTCGGAGAAGTCTCTCAGGTTCATTTGGCATCCACACACAACACAACGCGGGTTTCCCTCGTGGGATTGCGTGGAAACGTCGTGGCTAGTCTCCAGTCTCCCCGGCATTGGAAGCGGGGGTTTCAGCTGTGTTATTGCGTTCTTGAGTTTTTGTCTTGGTTGGTTTTGCTTCAGATGTTTCCTGTAGTCTCGTTGATGGCTGGTTGTTTTGTAAATGTCCTTCGTGATGTCTTGCAGAGCTTCTAGGTTCTTGGCGCTCAGATGCTAGATTATAACGAAGAAAAAAAACAACTATGAAAATTGGTTTGACCGTCCGGTGAGAATGACGGAAGGAAGAATTAAGGAAAAGGGAACTTTTGTCAACCTTTCTTTTGTTCAAAAACTCGTTCATCGTTTCTAGGGAAAGCAAAATAAAAAGTGTCAGATTACAGACAGACAGACAGACAGACAGACAGACAGACAGACAGATTGATTGATTGATTCACTTTTATTTCAATACGGTAGTTTCATAAGTTGACACTTCTTTACATGAAAGCCGTATGATAATATATACATATATATTAAATATTTTTACAAATTTTATAAAATAAAAATATATAATAGATAATTATAAACAATTAAGATACACAATGACAATTTTTCAAATCAGACAATTTGTTTTTAAAAGTAGTTAGAAGACAGACAGACAGACAGACAGACAGACAGACAGACAGACAGACAGACAGACAGACAGACAGACAGACAGACAGACAGACAGACAGACAGACAGACAGACAGACAGACAGACAGACAGACAGACAGACAGACAGACAGACAGACAGACAGACAGACAGACAGACAGACAGACAGACAGACAGACAGACAGACAGACAGACAGACAGACAGACAGACAGACAGACAGACAGACAGACAGTTACTTAATGTTCGTTACTTCTTATTATAACTCTTACTTTTGTCTTGGCTGGTATCAAAGCGAGGGAACACGTCAAAAATTGGATTGAAACTGTACTTATCAACAGGTTTGTTGGTCAACAGATTAGACTCTCTGGCAATGCTTAAACCAAATTAAAATAATTGCAAAATTAACCGTTGGTGAAATAGCTCACAATTGATTTCAGATTACATTACTACAGTGTGTTGTGAAGATCGTTGAGAAGATTGTTCAGAGCCTGGCAATTACGTGTTAACGAGGCTGTCAATTATCCAATTGGCCATTTCCCAACAGAGTTGAAGACTGGTGACGGGTTGGGAACGCTAGGGTACTTGGGATCGTTTGGAGGGACAGATTTCATGCTTGGTAGCGTAAGTACAATGAAACTGTCCTTCCAAACGATCCCAAGAACACCAGCGCTCAATGCTCTTTACCAGTCTTCGACTCTTTTGGGAAATGGCCAATTAAAATGAGTTTTGATTTAGAATTTGCAATTTCATTGAATAATTGATAGAACGTAGAATAGTTAGAACGTAGTTGCCAAATTCTGAACAAACTAGCTTTGCGCCGAAATTAGCGACACTCAGCGGCAAAGAAGTCAACTGTAATACTGAAAGCTCTTGTTCAGACCCCGTTTACACGATGTCGGTACAATTTGAAAACGGAACAAAATCATGCCGGTGTGTAAATACAGGCCAAAAAGTCTTGCGTTTACACGGTGCCGGTATAGTATAATGACGGATTAGCATGTGACTATTCTCTTTCAATGAGAATTGAGAAGACTTTGTGAATACTGCTGAACCCGTCTTCATTTTGTGCCGTTTTCATGTCATTTTTGTGCCGGAATCGTGTAAACGCAAGGCCTAAACGGCATGATTTTGTTTCGTTTTCAAATTGTACCGATATCTTGTAAACGCGGTCTAAATTTCTCTTCAAAAACTCACTAATAATTCATGAGGAAAGCACAAAGTAAATCAGTACCAAGTCTTCTGCATACTTTCATGAAAATCGGTGCAATACTTTTTGAGATATCCTGGCGACAGAGGACAGACAGACAAACAAACAAACAAACAAACAAACAAACAAACAAACAAACAAACAAACAAACAAACAAACAAACGAACGAACGAACGAACGAACGAAACGAACGAACGAACGAACGAACGAACGAACGAACGAACGAACGAACGAACGAACGAACGAACGAACGAACGAACGAACGAACGAACGAACGAACGAACGAACGAACGAACGAACGAACGAACGAACGAACGAACGAACAAACAAACAAACAAACAAACAAACAAACAAACAAACAAACAAACAAACAAACAAACAAACAAACAAACAAACAAACAAACAAACAAACAAACAAACAAACAAACAAACAAACAAACAAACAAACAAACAAACAAACAAACAAACAAACAAACAAACAAACAAACAAACAAACAAACAAACAAACAGAACGAGGCCAGGAGGTTATGTTAACAAGCATTATTTACGTTCAATGCTTACCTAATCATGTCAGCTTCATTAATTGCAGGAAGTCTGGAAGAAAAAAAACATAAATCGTCCACACGGAGTGCAATTAAGTTAGTTTTTTCCCTTTATATTTAACACTGAGAAGAGCGAGAATTTTAAAACAAGATTACTTACTTCCAGATATGAGAATAAACTATTATTATTTCACAAGCTTACTTACAGTTGATCTGAGGGACGACACGCGCTCTTGATTAATGACGTCACTTGATATGGCTGTGGCACCGGGTGACTATAATTAGAAACACGTCATAGTTTCGTCATCACAATATCATTACAGAGCTGTGAGGTGATGTGCGCGCATAATTTTGGCGGGTTGAGCCAGCAGTAGCTCATAGAGGAACTAGTTCACGGTTTACCGTGGATCAAACCTTTAGTTCTATAATCTTGATTTATTGTATAATTTTCACTCTACTTCACTCCACTCCACTTTGCTAGGTTCCACTACTCCACCTCACTAGCTCTACTCTACTACACTCTACTTTAGTCTACTCCACTCTGCCTTACTCCACTCCATTTCAATGCGTGTATTTTACTTTGCTCTTCTCTGCTCTATATTCCACTCCACTATACTTCACTTCACTCGATCCACTCCACTTCACCCGATCCACTCCACTAATTCACCCTACTCCACTTTGCTCGGCTCTACTCTACTCCACCTCACTAACTCTACTCTACTACACTCTACTTTACTCCACTCCACTCCACCTTACTCCACCTTACTCCACTCCATTTCAATGCATTTTTCTCTGCCCTGCTCCATTCCACTCCACTATACGTCATTATACTACACTTCACTCGATCGACTAATTCGCTTCTCCCCACTCCACTACTACTACACTTTACTCTACTTTACTCCACTCCACTTTAATTCACTTCACTTCGTTCCACTCCACTCTACTTTTCTCTTCTTTAATCCACTTTACTCCATTCCATTTTATTCCGATTATTCCACTTTAATAAACTTCACTCCATTCCATTCCACTACTCTACTCTACTCTACTCTACTCTACTCTACTCTACTCTACTCTACTCTACTCTACTCTACTCTACTCTACTCTACTCTACTCTACTCTACTCTACTCTACTCTACTCTACTCTACTCTACTCTACTCTACTCTACTCTACTCTACTCTACTCTACTCTACTCTACTCCACTCCACTCCACTCCACTCCACTCCACTCCACTCCACTCCACTCTACTCTACTCTACTCTACTCTACTCTACTCTACTCTATGTTACGTCATTATAGGTTTAGTAATATTTAAAACACGAGCAGGAGTGTTTTATCAGATTTAAAACCACGAGGGCGCAGCCCGAGTGTTTTAGATCTGATAAAACACGTGATGCGAGTGTTTTGAATGGCTTCAAAAACGATTCGTTATTGGATGTTATGTTCATTAGTATTCTTTATATAAAATTGTAAGTTCATTAGTATTCTTTCTGACGTCAAGAAGTTTTATCAGATATAAAACCACGGACATGGTACTGATTTCCTTTGTGTTTTCCTCATGAATTATTAATGCTTTTTAATGCGGACATTTTTGAATTGATATTAAACTTACAATTTGTGAATGCCGCTTCCTACATGATGATGTTCTCGACTCACCAGAAGTCCTTTGCCTCGAGCTGCGTTTTCCTTTTTACCTATCAACAACACTCCTATACCTCCATAACTCTTGGCATTAAATCCCCAATTCTCTTTGGTTCTCCTAAACAACAATATGGCAGGCACCTTTTAAATTTTAAATAATTTTTGTTAGTCGAGAATGACATAAAATTAAACTACGTTTGCAACATAGCCGCACATACAGTGGACGAATTAAATCTCTTTTTTACCGATAGGCTTACCAGACTATAGCCTGTAGGCCCACAATTTGGACGGCCCACGTTTTGGGACGGGAAAAAAATGACGAGAAACTCTTTTAAAAAATGGGATTTCAGACCTTTATATTTTGCTCAAAAGTGTCTCAAAATGCGGGAAATGCTGTTTCAAAGACCCAAAATTCAAAAAAAATTCCGGAGGGCATGCCCCTGGACCCCCCTAGAAATGTGTCGTCACACATAGCCTGTAGGCCCCAAATTGGTAAATCCCGGCCTGTCTGGAAGGTTATTCCATGCAGGCAGGGATAGTGCGAGGGGAAAGGAGTACTTAAAGACATCAGTACGTACAGAGAAGTGTTTGTATGTCTGGGAGTATTTCCGGTCGGGTAACCCCGGTAGATAAGGTGACGTACTGAGTTGGGTCAACAGCATTGAGGACAAGAGTGGCTTTATGAAAGAAGCCGTTAGGCGGAGGCACTCACGGCGTTTAAAAAGGAGAGGCCAGCTCAGGTCAGATAACATGGAGCAAAAACGAAGTGAGATATGAAGAGTTATCTATAATCGCCAGTCTTTATAATCGAAAGACTACTTTTAAATAACTGAGTTTTTCTATTTTATAAGCAATCCTAAACGGCGTTAAACTAAAAGCTAAACGACACAGAGTTAGTTGAACCAACCTACCTTCTTGAAAGAAGTTTTTTCGGCTTGGCCAATGGAGCAAAATGATCCCCGGAAATATAAGTTGGTGAGACATCCAGGGACATTTTAATTGGTCGTTGAGAACATGGCAAAGGTTCTAATTGGGAGGTAATTAGCTTAATGAGACTTAATTATCTTGATTAGATGACGAGATAAATACGAACACTCGCTCGGTCAATGATATCGTTTTTCTGCAGGCGAAAAAACAGAAAACGTAGTTTAGTAACTTTTCGTAACGAGCCACACAATTTAGGCAACTAGGATCAAAAGTGGGATTTGGGGACATTGTAAATGATTTCCAAAGGGGGTCCAAACTGCGAGCGAGTGAGGTTATAACTTATTCTGCGTGCAAACGAGGTTATTCTGCGAACAAACGAGGTTATTCTGCGCGTAAACGAGGTTATTCTGTGAACAAACGAGGTTATTCTGCGCGCAAACGAGGTTATTCTGCGTGCAAACGAGGTTATTCTGCGAACAAACGAGGTTATTCTGCGCGCAAACGAGGTTATTCTGCGTGAAAACGAGGTTATTCTGCGAACAAACGAGGTTATTCTGCGCGCAAACGAGGTTATTCTGCGTGCAAACGAGGTTATTCTGTTCGCAAACAAGGTTATTCCGCGTGCAAACGAAGTAATTATTCTGCCTGCAAACGAGGTAACTATTCTGCGTGCAAACGAGGAAACTGTCCTGCGTGCCAAACGAGGTAACTATTCTGCGTGCAAACGAAGTTAATCTGCGTGCAAACGAGGTTATTCAGCACCAGTGTTCAGCGGTGCGCGGCGTTTCAAAATGTCCGAGCCTGCGATGATATCTTAGCGGTTTTACACATTTCGTTACCAGTCCTCGTGATTTGCTCGGTAAAAAATTAAAGCCAAAGCTTGGAAAACAAGGACTGCATGACCAAGCCGCAAAGAAGGAAGCAGTAAACATGTAGAAATTCAACTAAATAGCTCTCCTGCATTAATCACGATGGCACTGTCTCGTCACTAAATCTCTTCTCTAGTAACTAATCATAATGTCGAGTTCGACGGGAGGGCAAAGATTTGTCGATTATTTTGCCGTATGTGGATTAGACAATGTGTCTGGGCTAGAACCTGATCAGCTCGTAGGTAAGTCCTTTATTTCCTTATCAAAAACAACTCCTAGTTTCATTCTTAATAAACTTGGACTTCAAGGTACTTGAATTATTACTTAAGAATTCATTTAGATGTGTCAAAAATTCAGAAGAAAAGGACGCTAGTTCAGCGATATAGTTCAAATCGTAACAGTATTGGCCTTGAAACAACAAACAATGTTTATGTATTTCGAAATCGTTTTTCAAAATGATATACGCTTGCTTTGTGTAATATTTAACGTTGATTTAAGGAAGGTTTTTAGTGGGTATTTAATTGTACAAAAGTGTTCAAATAGAGCTAGGTATTTAATAGTAATTAGTTTTTTGTTCATTTATATTGAATAAACAATATGTTTGAACAGCTCAGCTGGTAGCTCTGAGGAGAATAGCTATTTGTTTCTATATCATGTAAAGTCAGAGCGATCCTTGATTTTTACTGAGAAATAGCGTTGATATTTCTTAGTAAAGTGTCTAGGAAAGCTTTCTGTAAAATCTTAATTTCTAAACTAGGCATTTTATATGATTAAATTTATTTACACAAGTTCTCACATCTTCTGAATTTTAACTCATTGCTGCCTAGGATGTCTGAGGGTTCTCTCTTTGACGAGTAAAATTATCTGGTGTTAGACAGAGTAAAACAATAAAGGGGTCATTTTTGGCTGGCTGCAGGCAGGAATGGGTTAATCACTTGTTAACTCATTGCTGCCTAGGATGTCTGAGGGTTCTCTTTTGATGAGTAAAATCATCTGATGTTAGACAGAGTAAAACAATAAAGGAGCTGTTTTTGGCCAGCTCAAGGTAGGAATGGGTTAATCACTTGTTAACTCATTGCTGCCTAGGATGTCTGAGGGTTCTCTCTTTGATGAGTAAAGTTATCTGACGTTAGACAGAAAAACAATAAAGAGGTTAGCCCGCTTTGCCGAGATGATTTTTATTGTGTTTATACTTGAGAAGGGCTAGCTCGCCTAGCCAGGCTGGCTTGCTTGTTGTGCTGATTGTGTAATTTATCATTTTAAATATGAACTGTACATGAACATGCAGAACTTGTGAATTGTTAACATGTCGAAATGTACCTGGGCTGGCTTGCCTCTATATAATACGCAGAAATGTATTAATCATTTAATTGTTAAAGCTGAATTCTTTCTCTTTCAAGACCAATTTAGAGACATAATTATATATTTATTTACAAAACTAGAGGTTTGTACTAAGAAAATGTTGTGGAAAGTTTTGACTATATATACAGACTAGCCTGAAGGCCCAGCTGGGGTTTGTGCAGTCAAGCAACATTTTCCTAGCAGACCAAACTATGTTTGGTAAATAACTGCATATTTGTGTTTCCCCTTGTGTTGGCCATATTGTCACATTTTCTGCACTGGTTTTAGCCAATTTTGGGTGGGTTTAATATCACGATTTTTGGACCACCGTTTGAGGACCACTCACAATTAATCAGAAAGTGAGAAAAATGTTATTCCACTGTATTGAATAAGTGTAATATATGAAGTACATATGTAGTAAAAGGCTTTTTTTTTCATGTGTAGGTGATTCATTGCATGTTGCTCCACTTGAAAGATCTTATAAAGCTAAAACTTTGGCTCATTATCCAGAAAATGTCGCTTGGAACCCTTTTGATGAACATGCTGTTTGTATGGTGAGTGATTATTTACAAGAAATAATAAAACTTGGAAGAACGGTGGTGTGTTAAGCCCAGTTAGATGGGGTAATTAGTTCTTGGATGGGTGACCACTTGGGAATGACCCCGTTGTCGAACTTGAAACTAATGTGAGTAGAGTTGTAGTTGATCTCTCCTGTGCTTCGAGGGTTTTTCACTGGTTCTCCAGTTTTCTTCCTCCTGTAAAATCAACACCTAATCTTAGCTGCGATCCGTGGTGTGAACTGTGTCGTATGGTGGCTGCCTGGAGCAGCTTTGATATGCCTCAACATGGCCACATTGATCTGCATCCTTTTGTAATTCAACCACTGGCTGCAAGTAAGGATGATTAGCCACCCAGTCCTTTTACAGTTTGTCGGACAATTAATGTTTAATGATGTTAATGTTTAATGATCATTTTTGCCACAAAATAAGCTAGCACATAATTAAAATGTAAATAAAGTGGTGAGGAAGTCTAAAATGGAAAAACCAAAAGGCTTATTAGAATTTAGAGTACCTCAGGGAGTAACAATTATGCAATGTAATTTTTGTGTAATGATACGGTAAAGCAGACAAAAAATAGTCTTGTTCTTTATTATCACCACATGCAGTAATCGCTGTAATTCTTTTTTTTAGTTATGTCTACCCAATGGTCTGCAATTCAAACTAAACACGGAGGTCCACGCACCGACTTTCCACTCGTTCCTGATCACGCGTGAGGATGGCTCTCGCATTTATGGCTTTGCTTTAACTTTCTATGAGAAAGTCAAAGATTATGAAATCTGTAAAGCTATGCAAGTTCTTCAGGACATGTACATGGCTGAGCTGGCATTGAGTTCTACCAAGACTCGCTCGCACTCCGCTATTCCATTCCGGGAACACTTAGAAGGATTCCAAGCTCGTTTGCGTAACAGCTCACCGAACGCTTCGCCGGAGATGAAGCTGTATAATTCTGAACGCCATAACCTGCTCGTTTCAAAGTCACTCTGTCTTATCATGCCTTTTCCTTTCACCAATGCTGCAAGGCTGTGTCTTAATAAAATATACCATGGAGGATTGAGTGAAGGAGATCTTAGCTTGACATTAGAGTGTTATGTTTATAACCTGATCTACGAAGTTCCTCTGCCTCCCCCTGGAAGAACCATGAAGTTTACGTGTATCAAGGAGGACGTTATGTGTCAACGACCAGGACTTAATGAGCTTCCATTGTTTGATTACCCCATTGAGGAGGTCTTTGGAATTGTGAATGTGAAGAATTTTCTGAAATTGTTGGCATGTGTTATGATGGAGCATCAGATCTTGATCCTTGGCTCTGGTATGTGCCCTGTATTTTTTCTCTTGTTGTTTATTTCTTTGTTTGTTGGGAGGGAGGGAAGGAAGGAGGGGAAGGAGGGAGGGAGGAATGGAGGGAGGTAAGGAGGAATGGGGGAAGGGAGGAAGGAAGGAATGGAGGGGAGGAATGGAGGGAGGAATGGAGGGAGGAATGGAGGGAGGAATGGAGGGAGGAATGGGGGAAGGAATGGAGGGAGGGATGGAGGGAGGGAAGGAGGGAGGAAGCAAGGAATGGAGGGAGGGAGGAATGGAGGGAGGGAAGGAGGGAGAGAGGAATGGAGGGAGGGAGGAATGGAGGGAGGGAGGGAGGGAGGGAGGGAGGGAGGGAGGGAGGGAGGGAGGGAGGGAGGGAGGGAGGGAGGGAGGGAGGGAGGGAGGGAGGGAGGGAGGGAGGGAGGGAGGGAGGGAGTGAGTTAGGGAGGGAGGGAGTTAGGGAGGGAGGGAGTTAGGGAGGGAGGGAGGGAGGGAGGGAGGGAGGGAGGGAGGGAGGGAGGGAGGGAGGGAGGGAGGGAGGGAGGGAGGGAGGGAGGGAGGGAGGGAGGGGGAGGGAGGGAGGGAGGGAGGGAGGGAGGGAGGGAGGGAGGGAGGGAGGGAGGGAGGGATGGATGGATGGATGGATGGATGGATGGATGGATGAATGAATGAATGAATGAATGAATAGAGGGAGGGAGGGAGGAAGGAAGGAAGGAAGGATGGATGGATGGAGGGAGGGAGGGAGGAAGCGAGGAATGGAGGGAGGGAGGGAAGGAGGGAGGGAGGAATGAAGGGAGGGAGTGAGCTGACTATAAAAACAAAATGTTTAAAACATTCTGATCTTTTTCTCTATCTAGATTTGTACACCTTTATGTTAGTTGCCGAGACTTTGACATCACTTGTTTTTCCATTCCTATGGCAACACGTGTATGTCCCTATTCTTCCTGCTTCACTTCTTCATTTCCTTGAGGCTCCAGTACCTTTTGTCATGGGGCTTTACTGTAAGGATACTGATGATCGAGAACAATTGTGCTTGCCATCAAAGGTATGCATTTAATTTGACTTTATTTCATTCTATTTTACTCCATTTTACTCCACCAGGCCTGGCCATGATTTCTTGCAGGCGCGCGGGTCATTGCTCCTCGTATAAAAGTCAGGCGCGCGGGGCATTGCTTGTCATATTAAAGTCAGGCGCGCAATGAGAAAACTAGCTTGCGGTGACTTGCGTTAGCTTGCGATCATCGCAAGTTTTCTTCAACTTGCGAGAGCTTGCGAAATGTTTGAACACAAAACACAAGTCGATGCAAGTCATTCGTGCTCCGTCGCCATAGAAACTACCATGAGAACTAGCGAAAAGGCGTGGGAACTACCGGAAGTGCAGAACTTGCGACGACTTGTGCGGTGGCATCGCAAATCATAGTAAGCTAACTTGCGATGATCGTTTGATTAGGGCTTAAGACATTGCGCTACATTGTAAGACATTGCGCTACATTGTAAGACATTGCGCTACGTTGTAAGACATTACAATGTAGCGCAATGTCTTACACTACATTGTAAGACATTACGCTACATTGTAAGACATTACGCTACATTGTAAGATATTGCGCTACGTTGTAAGACATTACGCTACATTGTAAGACATTGCGCTACGTTATAAGACGTTACGCTACATTCTAAGACGTTCCGCATCTCTCTCTCCATTTCATGTCTCCATTGTTATCTCCATCACCATCTGCATTACCATCTCCATTTTATTTCCATTTTGTTTCATTTCATTTCATTCCATTTGATTTGATTTGATTTGATTTGATTTGATTTGATTTGATTTGATTTCATTTCAAAATTTAGGCATCGTTGTGTTTTCTGGATATTGACAAAAAGGAGTTCAGTGTTCCCGACGAGCTGCCTGATCTACCCTATGCAGAAGAATTAGAACAAGAACTTGCCGAGGTCGTCAATAGATTTAAAAACAAGAATAATAATAGCCCTATTTCAAATATAGCAAAAACATCATCCCCTGAGATCTCTCCGAAAAATGTCAAGAAATCTGACACACGTCTTACAGCTCGGAAACCGGTGAAAAAAATCGATGCTCTTAAAGCAGGTTTAAGCCATTTAAAGTCTAGTAAGAGCTCCTCACAATTGACGATGAATCATAATCTGAATCCGAGATTAGCATCGCTTGAAAAGATTGCTAAGAAGACCGGCATTCAGACCAAACTGCCGGCAGATAACAAGGAAAGGGTTCGGAAATACTCGTTTGAAGGCGAACTGGATTCGAGTAAAATAATGGACGAGGAAGCTGGGAAGAGATCAGGTCAGAAGGGACAGCAACAATGTGAATTTAATCTCGAGATTCGTGAAATACTTGTGAATTGGTTCACTCAAATGTTCTTAGATTATGAATCGTTTGTGATCCAACCGAAGGACAACCAGGATATGGAAGAGTGGATTCAGAATCGCGAACAAATGGAGAATTTCGACAAAGCTGCCTTCTTGTCGGACCAGCCTGCGCAGTTTTTGCCATTCTTGGCTCCTTTTATAGAGTCTCAGATGTTTGCGACATTTATTGATACCAAGCTTATTAGCTGTTGGTCTGAGCCCGACTCACGCTTGGCTATATTTGATCAGCGGATTAGTCAGATGCAGAGTAAATTGGGCATTGTCCGATCACATTCTTATGAAAGATGTCACTGTATTAAGAGTGCTCGTAAGTTGAAGATTTAGCTGTGATTGGTTGAGGAGAATGGCACGATTGAGAGGATATTTTATTGTTGATTTTGTTTGTTTGTTTGTTTGTTTGTTTGTTTGTTTGTTTGTTTGTTTGTTTGTTTGTTTGTTTGTTTGTTTGTGGTGGTGGTGGTGTTGTTGTTGTTGTTGTTGTTGTTGTTGTTGTTGTTGTTGTTGTTGTTGTTTTGTTGTTGTTGTTGTTGTTGTTGTTGTTGTTGTTTTGTTGTTGTTGTTGTTGTTGTTGTTGTTGTTGTTGTTGTTGTTGTTGTTGTTGTTGTTGTTGTTGTTGTGTTGTTGCTGTTGATGTTGTTGTTGTTGCTGCTGTTGATGGTGTTGTGTTGCTGTTTATTATAATTGTGATTTATAAAGTCATACAGTAGTAGTTTAATTTTTCCAATGCTTTAGTTCAAGTTTTGTTAAGAAGATCAAGTTCTGTTGATCACATGGCTCCTGTTCCTCATACGTTGGATGTGGAAATCAGGCGAGGTAATTTGATATAGTATGGTGTGGTAATTGGTGTGGTGTAATGTGGTGGTGATGTGTGGTGGGATGGTGATGGTGTGTGGCATGGTGGTGTAATGGAGTGGGGTGTAGTGGTGTGGTGGTGGTGTAGTGGTAGTGGTGTGGTATGGTAGTGGAGTGGGGTGGTGTGAAGTGGTGGTGTGGGGTGGGGTGTGTGGAAAGGTGTGGTGGTGTGAAGTGGTGGTGTGGTATGGTGGTGTAGTGTAGTGTAGTGTAGTGTAGTGTAGTGTAGTGTAGTGTAGTGTAGTGTAGTGTAGTGTAGTGTAGTGTAGTGTAGTGTAGTGTAGTGTATTGTAGTGGGGTTGGGTGGTGTGGTGGTGGTGGTGAGGTGGGGTGGTGGGGTGGGGTGGTTGGAAAGGTGTGGTGGTGAGGTGGGGTTTTCTGGTGGTGGTGTGAAGTGGTGGTGTGGTATGATGATAGTGGTGATCATGATGGTGGTAATTGTGAAGGTGGTGATAATCATGATGGTGGTGATGATCATGATGGTGGTGATAATCATGATGGTGGTGATGATCATGATGGTGGTGATAATCATGATGGTGGTGATAATCATGATGGTGGTGATGATCATGATGGTGGTGATTGTGATGATGGTGATGATCATGATGGTGGTGATGATCATGATGATGGTGATTGTGATGGTCATGTGTTAGTGGTGGTGTGTGATATGGTGTGGTGGGGGTGCTTGTGACCAGAATTTAGTAAAATTGTCTAACAAAATATTTTAATTGTTTCACTCTAGCTTTTGGTGATGGATTCTTTCCTGAGTTGATTGAAGAAGCGTTAATGTTCGACAACACTGATAGTGGGTGAGTGATTCACATTCATACTCAAGTATTGTTTTATCAGTTAGCTCCAATCAAAACCTACGAAACTTACAATTAAAACTAGAATGCTTCATACGTCTTTCTCAAACTCATTAATAATTCATGAGGAAAACATAATGGAAATCATTTACAGAGACGTTGTTGTGAAATGTGGCAATAAACGCCCATAAATTAAGACAAGTTTTACCTCAAATTTCTCTTTAAATTTGTCCCATTTGAAAGAACTCGTCGAATGGTAAAAGAAGACCTTTTGTAATTTTTCCGTATCTGTTTTGCTTTTGGAAATATTTGGACCAAAAACAGCGTGCTGTCCGCCATCTTGTTGTAATATTGGGTCTAATTAACTAGGAAATTGGTGACGTCACAAGCAGGGTAAACCTGATGAAACTACTCCGTGGGTGACCAAATTTCCACGGAAGGCTTTTTAAATGTTGTGGGTCAATTTAAAATGGAAATAGCGCAACAAAAAATCGAGTTTCTAGCTCATAATGTCATAAGGTTGGCAAGATAAAAATTTCACTTTACCCTGCTTATGTCGTCACATGCATAATTTTGCATATCGAAAATAATTCCAAGATGGCGGACAACACGCTGAGTTTGGTCGAAATATTTCCAAAACCAAAACAGATACGGAAAAATTGTAAAAGGTCTTCTTATACCATTTGACGAGTTCTTTCAAATGAGATAAACTTAATTTTTATTGCCAATACCGCCGAGTTTTTTTAACTCACTTCGAGGAGTTTTTAAATCAGATAATAAACGGCTTCTCTGTATGATATTTTACTTATAAGACTGTTTTTCTTGTTTTGTTCTTGAAGGCGCCGTCAACAGAAAATCAACTGGCGCCGTCGAGATCGACAGAAACAACACTCCGAACATATTTTGCTTAATTCAGCCATGAAACAGGTGAGTGTCTGTTAAAGGCCTGGCCAAACGCTTTCAACATCGCATTCAACATCATTCAACATTGTTGAACGATGTTGAATAATGTTGAAAGCACGAGTGGCCAAATGAATTCAACATCGTTCAACATTCATGAATGACAATTAATTGAACGCGGGCTACCACAAAAGCTGGAATCGACAATATCCCGCATGGCGCATGTCTCTGTTCAACGAAGTTGAATGAAATGTGGCCAAATGCATTCAACACCTTTGAACATTTTGAGAACAATAGAAATGTTGAACGCGTGTTGAACGAAAATTTGAACATGTTCAAATTTCGTTCAACATCAATCAACATCATTCAACACCATTCAACATCATTCAACAGGGGTGGGCAAACGCTTTCAACATGTTGAATTCAACAATGTTGAACGATGTTGAATGAAATGTTGAAAGCGTTTGGCCAGGCCTTTACATTACACCAAGCTCGCAAACGTACAACATGCATACACTACATGTATAGGTATCACTATTAACAGTATTTTTCTTGATTAACTGCAGAATATGCGTTGTTTGGAGGTAGGTGCCGTTGGTGACCAGGCTAGTCAGCAATCTAGCCCAGGCTAGTCAGCAATCTAGCCTTGTTAGCAAGCAAAGTAACTGTAAGCAATTGGGCCATGAGCAAATAGCCAGCAAACTAAGCAATAGCAATTAGGGTAATCAGAGAAGCAATAGGCGTTTGCCATGACAACTCTGCCAAGGCAGACCACCGGCACCAGTCACACTGACGAGTCAGTGGAATAACATATACGATCTATAGGATTCTATACTTCGTATCTCCACGGGTGGGGAAAGGGCGAAGGGGGAGCACAAGCTGAGCAAGACGCTACTTGCAGCAAGCAACAGACGCTCAATGAATCTCGAGTGCGCGGGAAACCCTTTAACGTAATTGAAGTAAGGGACTCCCCTAATAAGGGGAACCGCAGACCAACTACATCAGCAGTTAACTTCGCTTAAATATATATATATTTAACCACATTAAAAAATATAGTCTTTTTAAAAATATCTTTTTTAACGACAGGACGGCAAGAAGATAATACAGAAACTCGCTGTTAGTGTGAAGGTACTATTGAGAAAACACCTTTTAGAAGAAAAGTTATTTTTAAGTTTCTGAAACTATCTGTGTTCACTGAAATAAAAGTAGCGTGCTGCGTAGGCAGTGTAGAAACAACAATCGAAATAGAGTAAGGTTAGATATACTGCCGAAACAGAGAACGTAGGAGTCTAACGTTTCGAGCGAAGGCCCCTTCGTCAGAGAGAAACGTTTATATCAAACCTTACTATATTTCGATTATATTTCGATTGTTGTGTTCACTGAAGATGCTTCTCGAGCAATGAATGAACATTGGACAATTTTATATAAAATTCTATGTTCATTAGTATTCATTCTGACGTCAATACGTTTTATCCGGTGTCCCAGTTAATTTGGACCCCCCTAAATTCGAACCCCCGGTCCAAATCTCCTAGTAGATTTGGATCCCCGTTGGCGGATTTGGACCCCCCTCCAAAAGTTAAATATATGTAGTGTGAACACAATAATATAAACGAAATTCATAATAGCGAACAGTCTATTTTTTTGTCACTTTATATTAGTGATAAAGAACACAAACCGTAAAATAGAAACCACTACCAGCGTTAGTAAAAGCAATCTCCACGCTCTCCATTCTTAGCGATGTTTATTTATCCTTGTAGTTTTATACATATTTTCCATTTGGTAACTTTCTAGTTTTTTTGTAGTACTTACTCAGTTTAATAACAGTGTTAAGATTTTTGAATTTAGATAATATTACTGGCAATAGAATTTTATTTGATGCATGCACGTCAACGAACCAAATTTTCGAACTATGAAAATGTCGCCCAACAATGTTTTCTATTCGCTATTGCAACACAATATAAGCTCGACTATGTGTTGAGTTTATAACTGGCTTTGGATATGAAAATTAATGAATGTAACATATTCATCGTTTTCCGGGGTTGTTTTGGGTATAAAAAATGTTTAAAAGGGGGGTCCATATTTACTAGTAGATTTGGAACCCCCGGTCCAAATGGCAGATGGCAGATTTTTAGATTTAATAACTTTATTGCCTATAGCAACTGGTGGTCAAACAGCGCGAAATGCCCCAATTGAACATGACTACCATGATGTATAGGTGTTGATTTTACGGAGGGAGGAAAACCGGAGAACCCGGCGAAAAACCCTCCAAGCACAGGAGAGATCAACTACAACTCTACTCACATTAGTTTCCAGCTCAACAACGGGTCATTCCCAAGCGGTCACCCATCCAAGTACTAACCCCGTCTAACCGGACTTAACTTTTGGTGAGAGTCAGCGCCCTAACAGCACACGCCATCACCCGTGCTGATTTCCTTTGTGTTTTCCTCATGAATTATTAATGAGTTTTTAATTATTAAATTTAGTCCTGGGGTTTCCCCTGTTGACTCCGCAATGTCATTGTTAATGCCATTCTCGTAGGTTCCGGCATCTCGCTCTTCCTGATGTCTTTCCACCATCTCTCTCTGTCTCTCGCTCTCTCTCTTTCACAGCCTTATAGTGTCCAAACATCTTCGTCACCTCCGTTCGCCTTCGCCCCCTTGTCACTTCTCGGTGTCCATCTCTTATCTCCCACACTCTCTTTAGCAGCCGATCATCGTTCATCCTTGATATGTGTCCCACAGACGTCGCCTTTCTTCGGATCACTCTCTTCAGCAAATCACCCTGTTCCATTTCTACCTCCTCAAAAACCGACTTATTTGTCCGCATGTCTGTCCATTTCACGTTTGCTTTCACATTTGCTTTCAACCGACTTTTTAACTGTATATTATTGTCATTTTTGTTTAGAAATATCTTCAGGACAATAAAACTAGCGTGGTTCCAAAATCTCAGCTTGGTGATATGAGTCTGAATTCATCTGATGCTCACATTGCCTTTATACAGCAATTGTTAGCTGAATGTAAAGGAAAGGTAGGTTTTATTAATATTAAAGGGGTATTGGCAATAAAAATTAAGTTCATCTCATTTGAAAGAACTTGTCAAATGGTATAAGAAGACCTTTTACAATTTTTCCGTATCTGTTTTGGTTTTGGAAATACTTCGACCAAAGACAGCCTGCTGCCCGCCATCTTGGAATTATTTTCGATATGCATGTGACGACATAAACAGGGTAAAGTGAAATTTTTATCTTGCCAACCTTATGACATTATGAGCTAGAAACTCGATTTTGTTGCGCTATTTCCATTTTAAATTGACCCACAACATTTAAAAAGCCTTCCGTGGAAATTTGGTCATCCACGGAGTAGTTTCATCAGGTTTACCCTGCTTGTGACGTCACCAATTTCCTAGTTAATTAGACCCAATATTACAACAAAATGGCGGACAGCACGCTGTTTTTGGTCCAAATATTTCCAAAAGCAAAACAGATACGGAAAAATTACAAAAGGTCTTCTTATACAATTCGACGAGTTCTTTCAAATGAGACAAACTTAATTTTTATTGCCAATACCCTTTAAAGTTCTTATAAACCCAAATATGATATTACTGCATATGGATTGTATTTAATGTGTGTAGTTGAATGCCAAAATATTTTTTGATTTGAACTTTTATTTGTTGTTATATTGAGGTTTGTATTTTCAAGATGGTAATGAGGATGACGTCTATGTAGGCATAATTTGCATACGCAGTGTTCCGTTACAGCAGAAATATTACCCAATTCACATGTTAATGGAATACTTGAATAGTATATTCTATATTTTATCATTTTTTTCATTAAAATCTTCAAGCGGTTTATCATAAGAAAAGAAAAAAAACACACACAAATGCCTACATTGACGTCATCCTCATTACCATTTTGGAAATACAAACCTCAATATAACAACAAATAGAAGTTCAAGTCAGAAAATATTTTGGCATTCAACTATTCACGTTACATAGAATCCATATTAGTAATATCTTATTTGAGTTTATAGGTACTGTAAAGGCCTGGCCAAACGCTTTCAACATTTCATTCAACATCGTTCAACATTGTTGAATTCAACCGTGATTCAACATGTTGAAAGCGTTTGGCCACCATATTGAATGATGTTGAACGTTGTTGAATGGTGTTGAATGATGTTGAACGAAATTTGAACATGTTCAAATTTCGTTCAACATGCGTTCAACAATGTTGAACGATGTTGCATGAAATGTTGAAAGCGTTTGGCCAGGCCTTAAGATGTATAGAATCAATTGAAGTCTTTGCAGTTTTGCTAGCGGCTATACCAGTCATTATTTTGTTTTTTTCCCCTTTCAGAGTAAAAGAATGTTGGTTTTAAAAATGGGTCAAGAAGCGATTGATCTTGGACACAATGATGTCAAAGGTGTTGAAGAAAATACATTGATTGCCAGTTTATGTGATCTGCTTGATCGAATATGGCGTCATGGTTTGAATGCTAGAAAGGTAAGGCCGTTGAGTTGTTTATCCTCCTGTTCTCCTGTTCCTTCCTTCCTTCCTTCCTTCCTTCCTTCCTTCCTTCCTTCCTTCCTTCCTTCCTTCCTTCCTTCCTTCCTTCCTTCCTTCCTTCCTTCCTTCCTTCCTTCCTTCCTTCCTTCCTTCCTTCCTTCCTTCCTTCCTTCCTTCCTTCCTTCCTTCCTTCCTTCCTTCCTTCCTTCCTCTCCCTCTTTCAATAATTGACGTTATTACTTGATTGGTAAATGTTACAACTGCAGGCAAAGTCTCCACTCTGGCTTCACTTACTGTCCTACTACGAGACCTGTGATGGCGATAACATGGATTTATCAGAAGACAGTCTGACGGCGTCTGGTAGGTATACAATATATACTCCATCCCTCATGCACTCCCTCCCTCCCTCCCTCCCTCCCTCCCTCCTTCGCTCACTCACTCACTCACTCGCTCACTCACTCACTCACTCACTCACTCACTCACTCACTCACTCACTCACTCACTCACTCACTCACTCACTCACTCACTCACTCACTCACTCACTCACTCACTCACTCACTCACTCACTCACTCACTCACTCACTCACTCACTCACTCACTCACTCACTCACTCACTCACTCACTCACTCACTCACTCACTCACTCACTCATTCGTCAGAGCACGCTAAAGTTCGTGCTTTTTATCTAATATCTTAGGACCACGAAGTTGTGAATCATCTCCTGTGATTCAGCGTAGACAACACATGCGCAGGAGTACCTCGCCAGAACCCTCTCGATTCCGTTCAGATAGTCCAGCTGGTCGAAGATCAAGGGTTGCTACCAAAGTCTTGTTGGCTGACGTAAGGTAAGAATAGTGGATTAGACTTAACTGGATGGTCTAGTGTAGTTCAGCTGATATAGTGTTGAACTAGAGTATCAAAGATTGTGAGTTGGATGATCTTGTAGTTCAGTTGATAGAATGTTGAACTAGAGTATCAAAGATTGTGAGTTGGATGATCTTGTAGCTCAGTTGATATAGTGTTGACTAGAGTATCAAAGATTGTGAGTTGGATGATCTTGTAGTTCAGTTGATAGAGTGTTGAACTAGAGTATCAAATATTGTGAGTTGGATGATCTTGTAGCTCAGTTGATAGAGTGTTGAACTAGAGTATCAAAGATTGTGAGTTGGATGATCTTGTAGCTCAGTTGATAGAGTGTTGAACTAGAGTATCAAAGATTGTGAGTTGAATGATCTTGTAGTTCAGTTGATAGAGTGTTGAACTAGAGTATCAAAGATTGTGAGTTGAATGATCTTGTAGTTCAGTTGATAGAGTGTTGAACTAGAGTATCAAAGATTGTGAGTTGGATGATCCTGTAGCTCAGTTGATAGAGTGTTGAACTAGAGTATCAAAGATTGTGAGTTGGATGATCCTGTAGTTCAGTTGATATAGTGTAGACAACACAGAAATTAAATAACTTAAACAATTTAATATCATAAACACTTTTAAAAAATGAACTAAGATTAAACTAGATATAATATTAAAAGCTAACGTGGTAAAGAAAAACAACAATAAAAAATAATTACACGATTTTTAGCCGACATAGAAGTAATTCTCCATGCCCTATACACCGCGTGCAGAGAACACATCGAGAACGTCGCAGTACATCACCAGCAATACCTGTATTTAATATGCCAGAACATGGCGCAAATATTCCACAAATTAACATTGTTCCGCCTGAGATTGACGTTGAAACGTTGCAATTACTAATGGCTATAAGGTAATAAATTAATAATCTTTATAAACATTTAATCGAAGGAAGAAATAGTTAAAAATTAATAAACAACTAAATTAATTAATTAATTAAAAAAGTAATTAAATAAATAAATAAATAAATAAATAAATAAGTAAGTAAATAATAAATTAATAAATAAATACATAAATAGATAGAAAGATAAATAAAAAACAAATAAATAAATGCCAAAACAAATAAATAAATAAATAAATAAATGTATGGCAATGGAGCACTATAACGATTATTATCAAATTCATTAATAATTCATGACGAAAATTCAAAAGAAATGAATGTTTAATCAGCATCTTTAACTACGGATAAAACATTGATTAATAAAACATCAAGGTTTTATCAAAGTTAATAGGCACTAGTGCCTCAAATTGAGCTTTTTCTTACTGTAAATGATCTTATCTCACCTTTCCTACGACTCTTAAACAAAGTGTTCATTATTTACACATAGAATTTGATAAGTAAGTTAAAATATTCCCGTCCGATCTTTATGGGCATCTACAATGGCTCGCCTTGGGCTCGCCATTATAAATGCCCATAAAGATCGGCCACTCATATTTTAACTATCATTTAAAATCTGACTTAGTAAGTTGGCGTCTGTCTTTTTAGGAGTGTTAAAAACTTATCTGAAATTAAAACAGATACTGGCTGCTTACGAGCCTTTGTGAGGTAACTTTTTCTTTTAGTTTGGAATGATCATCTTAATGATCATCTTCATTATTATTGATTAATGTTATCATTATTAACATTATTATTATCATCACCACCACCACCTCCATCACCATTATAATTACCATCACTATTCCCATCATAATGGGCTTGTCTCACCCCACACCTGACCCTGACCTCTTCCTTACTGCCATTGGTCAGTTATAGACCCTGACCTGTTCCTTACTGCGATTGGTCCATTCCCATCGCTACTATTACTACTATCACCACCATCACTTCATTGCCATCACCACCACTATCATCAGTACCACTATCAGCATCACCATTACCATTCGTACCATCAGTACCATCCCCACCACCATCATCACCATCACTATCACCACAATCATTACCACCATCATCATTACCACCATCACTACCACCACTAGTACCACCACCATCATCACCACAATCATTACCACCATCACCATCACCACCACCACTATTACCACCACCATCATGATCATCACCATCACCACAATCATCACCATCACCACCACCACTATTACCACCACCATCGTCACCTTCACCACAATCATTACCACCCACTACCACTAGTACCACCACCATCACCACTACCACTATTACCACCACCATCGTCACTATCACCACAATCATCACCATCACCACCACTATTACCACCACCACTATTACCACCACCATCGTCACCATCGCCACAATCATTACCACCATCACCACCACCACTAGTACCACCACCATCATCACCATCACCACAATCATTATCACCACCACTACTATTACCACCACCATCGTCACCATCACCACAATCATTACCACCATCATCATCACGACCACTAGTACCACCACCATCGTCGCCATCACCACAATCATTATCACCATCACTACCACCACTATTACCACCACCATCATCACCATCACCACAATCATTACCACCATCATCACGACCACTATTACCACCACCATTGTCACGACCACTATTACCACCACCATCGTCACCATCACCACAATCATTATCACCATCACTACCACCACCAGTGTTACCACCACCACCATCACCATCACCACAATCATTACCACCATCATCACGACCACTATTACCACCATCATCGTCACCATCACCACAATCATTACCACCATCACCACCACCACTTTTACCACCACCATAGTCACCATCACCACAATCATTACCACCATCATCACGACCACCATCACCACTATCACCACGACCATACCACCATCATCGTCGTCATTATGATGATCATGATAATCCTCCTCATCATCATCATCAACTCTTGTTTTATGTTTTTGTTCAAGGTTGGCGTTAGAGAAGAAAGCTTTATCGAAACATCTTGGAACGTTACTAAACGACAAGGAAATATTAAGGTACTGTATTCACCAGAATTAGCGAGATTCCAGTAAGATTTTTCTTTATTTTTTCTTTTGAATATGTTTGTAATTATTGCTTGATTAATTGTAAGACATGGTGTATTTTTCTAGGAAATATTACAAGAATTATGCATTCGTTCGCACTGAAGAAGAACGAGAACAATTCTTAATTTACTTGTTGTCACTAAACGCCGTCGATTATTTCTGCTTTACAAACTGTTTTACAACATTAGGTAGCCATTGCCTTTGTTTATATCATCAGGGTTCGTGCTACTCCTTGAAGTTCTTAAATACTACTTGAATGAATTTCTGACTTTCAAGGGCACTTGAAAAGCCCTTGAAATTTACAGTTTTTAAAAAACTCCTTAAATACTCCTTAAATTTTTTGTCAAACATCAATTTATATTTTCGCTAAATAGAAGTAAAATCTATAGAAAAAATTTTGTTAGTTGCCATAATCGCGATGCTATAACTAAACGCAAGAAACTGTGAGGTAAGTCGTTAAATTGAATTTTAATAGAATTTGTTAAACTAGAATGTAGCTTGTCTACTGTACATTCAATTTTTGGAGTTTCTTATCTCGTCTTTTCTTAAAACAAAACACCCCATGGCAAATACTCCTTGAAAAATGCTATTTTGCTCCTTAAAAACTCCTTAATTACTCCTTGAATTTCACTTTTCAAGACCAGCACGAACCCATCATAGAACTTATTACAAAATGGCCGCAAAGTTAGAATTCTTTTATATACACGTAAATTAGCCCTTATGAACTCGTTTTCATGTGGGAAATTCAAAAGATTTTTTACTTTAAAACGAGGTCATAAGGGCTAATTTATATGCACAAAAAAGAATTCTAATTTGGCGGCCATTTTTTAATAAGGTCTATACTTAATCAAAATATGATTTTGGTTGTTTTACTTATTCTCCTGCTTACTGGAATGACGTATTTCGTTTAGCAATAACTTATAAAGTTGTCATAGTAACGGGAAAACAACTTGGCGGCAGTACGACCACGGCTAATGTATGGATGATATTAGCCGGGGAGATTAAAGATACGGGGATCATTGACGTACCAAAGAATGAGTGCGAATTCCGATTTCAGGTACACTTTGCTTCACTTTGCTTCACTTCACTTCACTTCACCTCACTTCACTTCACTTCACTTCACTTCACTTCACTTCACTTCACTTCCCTTCCCTTCCCTTCCCTTCCCTTCCCTTCACTTCACTTCACTTCACTTCACTTCACTTCACTTCACTTCACTTCACTTCACTTCACTTCACTTCACTTCACTTCACTTCACTTCACTTCACTTCACTTCACTGCACTGCACTGCACTGCACTGCACTTCACTTCACTTCACTTCACTCCACTCCACTCCACTTCACTCCACTCCACTCCACTCCACTTCACTTCACTTCACTTCACTTCACTTCACTTCACTTCACACCATTTTTTTTTTCCACTCTTCTCCACTTCACTTCATTCCAGTTCATCCAATTCCATTTTATTTCACACACTTTATTCCATTTCATTTAATTTCATTGTTGTGTTCTTTCAGCATCCGAACGTTGGTAAGTTAACGACATTAAGGATTGGTCACGACAGCTCAGGGTATGCTCCTGGATGGTTTGTAGAACAGGTCTTAGTAATTAATGAAATCACTGGACATTCATATCGGTAAACACTACTTCTTTCTTGTATCTTCGTTTTCGTTAATGTTTTGCTGTGTTGTGATATGTTGCGTTCCACTATGCTGTGTGTATAACAGGAAAGGACAGCACGGGGCAGGACAGCACAGCACAGGACAGCACAGGACAGGGCAGTACAGCACAGGGCAGTACAGGACAGCGCAGCACAGCACAGCGCAGCGCAGCACAGGGCAGGACAGCGCAGGGCAGGACAGCGCAGGACAGGACAGCACAGGACAGCACAGGACAGCACAGCACAGCGCAGCGCAGCGCAGCACAGCACAGCGCAGCGCAGGGCAGGACAGCGCAGGACAGGACAGGACAGCGCAGGACAGGACAGTACAGCACAGGACAGCACAGCACAGTACAGCACAGTACAGTACAGTACAGTACAGCACAGTACAGCACAGTACAGCACAGCACAGCACACAGCACAGTACAGCACAGCACACAGCACAGTACAGCACAGCACAGCACAGTAGCTGCACGATTTTTTAGTTGACTTTCCTTTTCCTTCTTTAGGTTTCCCTGTGGTCGTTGGTTAGCCAAGAGTAACGATGATGGCAGCACAGAACGACTTTTAGTTGCAGAACTACAGCAAAAATCAAACAACAATACTGAAGGTACACAAAGTCCTGATTCCTTGGTTCAACACAAAAAGAACTGGCGATATTTTAGTGTGGATATAAAATAGTGATCAACGTTGTTTTGTTGTTTTATTAGACTATTCTACAAGTTTATCTTCTTCACCTCAAAGACGATCACCAGCCATGCCAAGAAAAAACCCCGAAAGTAAGAAATTCCTTCCTTCCTTCCTTGCTTCCTTCCTTGCTTGCTTGCTTGCTTGCTTGCTTGCTTCCTTGCTTCCTTGCTTCCTTGCTTGCTTCCTTGCTTCCTTCCTTGCTTGCTTCCTTGCTTGCTTCCTTGCTTGCTTCCTTGCTTGCTTCCTTGCTTCCTTGCTTCCTTGCTTCCTTGCTTGCTTCCTTCCTTGCTTGCTTCCTTGCTTGCTTCCTTGCTTGCTTCCTTGCTTGCTTGCTTCCTTGCTTCCTTGCTTCCTTGCTTGCTTCCTTGCTTGCTTGCTTCCTTGCTTCCTTGCTTCCTTGCTTCCTTGCTTGCTTCCTTGCTTGCTTCCTTACTTGCTTCCTTGCTTGCTTCCTTGCTTGCTTGCTTGCTTGCTTGCTTCCTTCCTTCCTTCCTTCCTTCCTTCCTTCCTTCCTTCCTTCCTTCCTTCCTTCCTTCCTTCCTTCCTTCCTTCCTTCCTTCCTTCCTTCCTTCCTTCCTTCCCTAGTTTACATATTTACTATGCTATCATTAGAAAGCACGATTCCTGTGGTTCAGGAACGAGTGGCAGATTCCGTCAACAGCATCGTCAAATTCTTTTGTCAAGGAGAAACAAGAGAGGTGAGGAAAATTAACGTTAAGATTTAGTCTAAGCAGAGGATATCCTACACTAGAGCAACACAAGGTTTATTAATACTTATACTATTAAGTGCAACCGTCTTAAAATAAAATGTTTAATGATTTATAGAGAGGTTATTTGACATACTTGCTCTGTGGCGAAGGAGGACTTTGTGATTCATTGGATCAGGTGAGATGTGATAAAAAATCTAAAGTTAAGCTCGGTTAGACGGGGTTAGTACTTGGTGACTGCTTGGTGACTGCTTGGGAATGATCCCATTGTCGAACTTGGAACTCATGTGAGTAGAGTTGTAGTTGATCTCTCCTGTGCTTTGAGAGTTTTTCGCCGGGTTCTCCGGTTTTCCTCCCTCCGTAAAATCAACAACTAAATCTTAGGTGTAATCCGTGGTCGGAACTGTGTTGTATGGCGGCTGCGTGGAGCGCCTTTGATATGCCTTCGACTCACCCACGTTGATCTGCGTCCTTCACAATTCATTCACCAGCTACACGAAAGGATTATTACCTCTGATATTTTCCATTGCATTGCATTCCATTTCATTCTATTCTATTCTATTTCATTCCATTCTTTTCCTTACCTTGCTCGTCCCTTTCCCCCTCTCCTCTCCTCTCCTCTCCTCTCCTCTCCTCTCCCTCTCCTCTCCTCTCCTCTCCTCTCCTCTCCTCTCCTCTCCTCTCCTCTCCTCTCCTCTCCTCTCCTCTCCTCTCCTCTCCTCTCCTCTCCTCTCCTCTCAACAGACCCAAACATCAATATTTCTTGCTTTATATTTTTATTCAGGTATTTCAATGTGGTTTTAAGTCGTCTCGGCTTTTTCAAAAGAATTTCTTCATTTGGGATTTTATAGGTAAAGTGAACATTTCTTATGACATTAAAGTGATTACATGTCAACTATTATTATCCCTTTGATGCCTGGACCTCTCCCTATGCTGAATAAAATCGTCTGGCGTTAGCCAGAATAAAATTCTAAAGACTCGTCTTCAGGCTTCAAAGTGTTAAAGAGATAGGTTTTAACACTTTGAGTCCTGGACCTCACCCCGTGCTGAATAAAATCGTCTGATATTAGCCAGAATAAAATACTAAAGACTCGTCTTCAGGCTTCAAAGTGTTAAAGAGATAGGTTTTAACACTTTGAGGCCTGGACCTCTCCCTGTGCTGAATAAAATCGTCTGGCCTTAGGCAGAATAAAATATTAAAGACTCGCCGTCAGGCTTCAAAGGGTTATTATTCGATGTTTCTACAATTCGTGATTGTTGTCCTTCTGTATTTAGATAAAGTCTTTCTTTACTTCAACTCTGAAGAGGGTTTAATGGTGGCGCAGGAATATCGTCGTGCTAAACAAACATTTTGTTCTGTCGTTCAAAAGATCAACAACGCTTCTCAAACCGTTGGCAAGGACGGCAAAGTAAATCTTTTTCGTCTTTTTTTCATTCCTATCTTTATATTCATACCAGTATATATCTCAAATAGTTTTTAGTTTAACCTTTTCGGGCATGGCTTCTCCTTGTTGAGTGAGTAAAATCGTCTGGCGTTAAGCCCTAATCAAACGAGGACGCAAGTCATCGCAAGTTGGCAGTCAGAAATTTCTGTGGCGGTCGTTCGAACACCCAAATTAACAAAATAAAGGTTTCATGAGTGTTTTAAACAAGTTTTAACTTTGTCACGGTACATGATATTTTCGGAAAACTATTCAGAGCGGCTGGCTGAGATAGCGTGACTCCCAACTTGCGATGACTTGCGTTCTCGTTTGATTAGGGCTTTAAGGCCTGGGCAAACGCTAGGATGAGGATGTGTAAAGTGGCCATAACTAGCAATGTAGACAGGCAGGAGGGGAGGGGGGTTGGGCTGCTATGCAGGCTAGGATCGAGCTGGTTGCTTATAAAGGCCTGGCCAAACGCTTTCAACATTTCATTCAACATCGTTCAACATTGTTGAATTCAACCGTGATTTAATATGTTGAAAGCGTTTGGCCACCCTGTTGAATGATGTTGAACGTTGTTGAATGGTGTTGAATGATGTTCAACGAAATTTGAACATGTTCAAATTTTCGTTCAACACGCGTTCAACAATGTTGAACGATGTTGAATGAAATGTTGAAAGCGTTTGGCCAGGCCTTTAGACACAGAGTGAAAAGATAAAGTTATCCCGAATCTGAACACTCTTTTCTTTCTTTGTTTCAGTTTCAAACGTTTATTTGTCTTGGGGTCAGGTAAAGTAACTACAGTTTTTTGTTCAGCTATTATACAGCTATAAGCAGCGTAAAGTGAAATTTTTATCTTGCCAACCTTATGACATTATGAGCTAGAAACTCGATTTTTTGTTGCGCTATTTCCATTTTAAATGGACCCACAACATTTAAAAAGCCTTCCATGGAAATTTGGTCACCCACGGAGTAGTTTCATCAGGTTTACCCTGCTTGTGACGTCACCAATTTCCTAGTTAATTAGACCCAATATTACAACAAGATGGCGGAAAGCACGCTGTCTTTGGTCGAAATATTTCAAAACACAAGAAAGATGCAGAAAAATTACAAAAGGTCTTCTTATACCATTTGGCGAGTTCTTTTAAATGAGACAAACTTAATTTTTATTGTCAATACCCTTTAATTAACAACAGATTACGAAGCGCAGTAGGATGCTGGGAGGGAAGGGTGGGGGGGGGAGGGGTGCTTAGGATTGATCTAAGCATCATGCTTGATTATCTCCAGGGATCATCTTCTTCAAGAATGGTTTCCACTTATTTCAATCTGTCCAGTCACAGCTCAGATGTACGACCAGACCTCGTTCTTCCGGGACCAAGACATGGTCCAGTTTCTTGTCGACGTCCTTCGCTCCTTGATCGAATTCACCATTGTTCTCGAATCCTCTCTACTGAAAGGCATCTCGTGAGAGGTCTGGGTAAGAGCAACAGAATGACGTCACAACAGCGGGGGTATTTAATCCAAGGACGTTTCGTCGGGAACATTTCTCCGGGAACGGTTTTCTGGAAACGTTTTTCTGGGAACATTTCGCCGAGAACATTCTTCCGGGAACATTTCTCCAGGAGCGTTTTTCCGGGAACGGTTTTCCGGGGACGTTTTTCCGGGGATCTTTCATCGGGAACGCTTTTCTGGGAACATTTCTCTGGGAATTTTTTTCCGGGAACCTTTCCCGTTGGTTAAATGATGTTGGTGATGATCTTCATGAATTATGGGTTGATCTAATGGATGGTTGTCACACTGATTGTCACAATTGGAAGCAGGCTCCTCTTTTAAAACAATGGAAGGGGGTGTAAAGATGAAGGAGGAGATTGATTGTTTCAAAAACAGGTGAAGACGCTAAAAATATCGGGACAAAAATGTCGGGGTAAGATTATCGTATGGACAAAAATGTCGCATCGAAAAAAATGTCGCATCAAGTTTAATCAGGTAAGCAATTAATCAAATGACATCAGTGAACAAATTAAGATACGAAATAAGCTATTACTAGAGAATATTAGAGAATTATACGGAATTTGATACTGTTTTTAAAAGGGTTTGTAAAAACAAGGCTATAAGTTAGCACTCTCACTTTCTATGCCGCGGCAAACCTTGCTGTTTTAGCAGTCACTGTACGTTTTGACGTAAATCATTAAGTTATTTAATTTGTATTCGGTTTATGGTGACGTTTTGTCTTTTGTGGAACAGAACACAGAATGTACTGTTTAGTTGGCGAGTTGCCAAGTCCTGCGCGCGCATCTTTTTCGCGGGCTTTATATTGGAAGCCAGCAATGTCTGATAGAGGAACTTCATGATTACCGTGGATCAACCTTCAGCTCTGTAACCTTCATTTCTTGTAGTTCTTGTATAAAAAAAGTAGTGTTTTAGATAGAGCAAAGTGAAAAGATGGTAAACTGCCGAGAATAGTTTTGATAACGAAATACTGACGTTTCAAGCAGAGCCCTTCATCAGAGTAAAAAGTAGAGTGTTGTGTAGGCAGTGTTTTGGATAGAGCAAAGTGAAAAGATGGTAAACTGCTGAGAATAGTTTTGATAACGAAATACTGACGTTTCAAGCAGAGTCCTTCATCAGAGTAAAAAGTAGAGTGTTGTGTAGGCAGTGTTTTAGATAGAGCAAAGTGAAAAGGTGGTAAACTGCTGAGAATAGTTTTAATAACGAAATACTGACGTTTCAAGCAGAGTCCTTCATCAGAGTAAAAAGTAGAGTGCTGTGTAGGCAGTGTTTTGGATAGAGCAAAGTGAAAAGGTGGTAAACTGCTGAGATTAGTTTTGATAACGAAATACTGACGTTTTAAGCAGAGCCCTTTATCAGAGTAAAATGTAGCTCTGCTTGAAACGTCAGTATTTCGTTATCAAAATTAATCTCTTTTCTCTTTGCTAGTTTTTTGCTTAACAGTATTATTTCGCTGATCTTTTCTCCCTTGTCCATTATTGCTGGCTTTGAGGGGAGCCCGCCAAAATGATGCATGCCGTAACACAAGACAACTCGCCAATTTGTTAAAAAGATTTATTTGTAAGATAATTTGGAATCTTTATAATCATGTTAAAATTTACCACAAGAACACAAGAATAAAATTATTTTTAAAATTATTTCTTAATATTGTTAGATAAACGAAGTTTTAGACTGTAACCTTCTGATGACCAGTGAGATGCTCTAACCATTGAGCTACTGAGATCTATATCGCATATGCAAACGCTACCACTTAGGAGCACACATATAACTATGAATTTGTAACCTTATAGCTCTTAGTCTCAGTAGCTCAATGGTTAGAACATCTCACTGGTCATCAGAAGGTTACAGGTTGTACACATTTGTAACCTTAGCTCTTCATCTGAGTCTCAGTAGCCCAATGGTTAGAACATCTCACTGGTCATCCGAAGGTTACAGGTTGTACACATTTGTAACCTTAGCTCTTCATCTGAGTCTCAGTAGCTCAATGGTTAGAACATCTCACTGGTCATCAGAAGGTTACAGGTTGTACACATTTGTAACCTTAGCTCTTCATCTGAGTCTCAGTAGCTCAATGGTTAGAGCATCTCACTGGTCATCAGAAGGTTACAGGTTGTACACATTTGTAACCTTAGCTCTCCATCTGAGTCTCAGTAGCTCAATGGTTAGAGCATCTCACTGGTCATCAGAAGGTTACAGGTTGTACACATTTGTAACCTTAGCTCTTCATCTGAGCCTCAGTAGCTCAATGGTTAGAGCATCTCACTGGTCATCAGAAAGTTGCAGGTCTGGAGCTCACAAACGTCCACCAAACGTCTGTTACCCCTGAACATTATATTCCAAAATACAAGTCAAGAGCGGTTTCCACCACAAAATTCGCAATTTATTTAAATATGGGATTACACTCTTTATGCATGAACATAGTACTATTCACTCGGCGCTTTATTTTATAGAGTCATTTCTTTTTCTTCTTTTTCTTTTTAAGTTTCTTAGGAGTATTAGTTGATTGTCCTTCTTGCGTCTTTAAGCTAAGTGTGTCCATTGCTGAGGCAGCACTTGAGTCAATATCCATTTGATCCTCGCCCTCTGTGGCATTCGTTGCTTCAGTTTCCTCCTTTGAAAAGAGAATTGTATTTTTTGTTATTTGAAAGTTCTGACTTCTGAGGCACATAACATTTCGTTTGTTATTCGACATAAAGTTATTATTTTTTAAAGAGTATATTTCTATATGATTAAAATAAATGAATTTTTTTTTACCTTTGGTGATGCCATTTGCTTTGAGACATTCACTAAACATTGTCGAGTTTCAAAGTGCTTCCAAGCTAAAACATATAACAACAACGAAAACATACATATATCGATACTATAATTATATAACGATGACAACAATGACGACAGCTATAGCAGCCACACCAATAACAACACCATATCCACCACCACTACCACCACTACTACAACACCATGCACCATCATCACTACTACCAACACCACCATCACCAACATCAGTACCAATACTACCACCACCACCATCAGTACCACCACGACCACCAAGAATACCAATACCACCACCACCACCAATATCAGTACCACCACCACTGCAAACACCACCACCACCCACCACAAGTAACCGAAGTTTTGTTAGGGTGCATAGTATACCTGGACCACTTTGCGATATATCAAACAACTGCAATCCTTGTTTTTCACCACCCATTGCAAAGACATAAGCACTATCAGGACAACACGACACATTGAGTATGGATCCCTACGAGAAGAAAAAGAGAATCAACAGAATGTTTCAGAGAAAGAAATTGAGACATACATACAGTACCTGCCTGTCGACGGTGGTTCACAATCTTACAACAAGCGTACGGATGGAAATACAATACGATCACGAATCAAGGTTAGTCACCTTTACACTAAAGCTACATACAGTAGCAGTTAGTTGCCACTCACCATCTTCATATCTCGTGATACTATGAACGAAGGCTTGTTATTCTAGAAAACAAAACATAGGCTTTGGATTGTTATTCAGGATATTATTCAATGATAGAATAAAAAGGTTAATGACCAAAAATTCCATCATGATATATAAACACCTGGAGAAAGTGGTTGAAGTTAATGTTTTGCGCACCTCAATGTCCCAAACTTTTACAGTTTTATCTTGTGACACTGACATCAAACAACCAGGCAGTTGACTACTAAGAACAATCCCTAAAAATAAGTTCATATAAAATAACATTACGTGTAATTGTTAATAAATGACTTATATTATCTATCTTATCCTTGTTTAGCTTCCATTATCTATCTTTATCCACCCTTATCTATCTTTATCCACAGTCATCCATCGCTATCTATCTTTATCCACCACTATCTATCTTTATCCATCGTTATCCATCGTCCACTTTTGTCTATTTTTATCCTTCGTTATCCACCTTTGTCTATCGTTATCCATCTTTGTATATCTTTATCCTTCGTTATCCACCTTTGTCTATCGTTATCCATCTTTGTCTATCTTTATCCACTGTTGTCTATCTTTATCCTTCGTTATCCATCTTTGTCTATCTTTATCCACTGTTGTCTATCTATATCCTTCGTTATCCACCTTTGTCTATCTTTATCTATCGCTATCCATCTTTATCCTTCGTTATCCACCTTTATCCATCGTTATCCACCTTTATCCATCGTTATCCACGTTTGTCTATCGTTACCACGTTTATCATCCACATTTGTCTATTTTTATCCATCGTTATCCACCTTTGTCTTTATCCCTCATTATTCACCTTTGTCTATCTTTATCCCTCGCTATCCATCGTAATCTTACCTGATACTGCCTCGTCATGAGCGTGAATTGTAAACACTGGATCATCCATTCTGACATCACAACAGAAAATACATCCTTTTTCCGTACTGGCCTAACAACACACACACAATAGAGAATAGAGAGGCTTTAAAGATTATGGAAGAAAGAAAAAACTGACGAAAAAAGGTTTTTGGAAAGATATTAAGGTAAGTAAGAACTCTTTCACTCACTAGAAACTGAAACGGTGAAAAGTGATTCCATATCGCACGTTCAACTTCACTACGTAATTTCCAAGATTTGCTACTGCTCTGTAAAGCAGGAAAATTTAATATGTTGAATATAAGAACTGTTTATAGCAGAAACTTCAGTAGAAGACATGTGCATTAAGAACTCTACTCTACCTCGGGACTTCGACAATCGACAACTCGTACTGTTCTGAAAAAGTATTTTACAAGATATTTGTCAGCAGAGAATATTGGGGGGGGGGGTGTGAAGGAAAGTAGAGTAAAGGGAAATGAAGTGGAGGGAAGTGGAGTTGAGTGAAGGGAAAGAAAGGAAGGGAAAGAAAGGAAGTGGAATGAAAGGAAGTGGAATGAAAGGAAGTGGAATAAAAGGAAGTTGAATAAAAGGAAGTGAAAGGAAGTGGAGTGAACAGAAGGGAAGGAAAATGAATGGAAGGAAAATGAATGGAAGTGCAGTGAAGAAAGGTGAAGTGAATGTTGCAGCCTTGGATGTGAAATTTTAATAGCTACATACCTATCAAAAGAACCAGTAAGTAATGACTGTGCTTCGTATGGATGCCATTGCACACTTTGAACCTGGAAAAACGAGATTAAACTGGCTCACTATGTGCACCTTCTTTTGCTATAGTTGGTCAGTACTCGATAACATGTTTATCATATTAATAATCATCATTGTACTTTTATGAAGTCATACTAACTTTGTCTTTGTGATGTTCAAGGATTTGAGCTGCTTTGCCCTCCTCCATATCCCAGAGTATTACTGTTGAGTCAGCAGAACCACTGCACAGAAGATTTCTGAAGATTCATTGAAAAGGTAGATATTAAGAAGGGGGATATACTCTGGTTAACTCTTTCCTGTCCGAATTGGTCTTTAGTATTTTATTCTGGCTTATGCCAGACGATTTTATTCACCTCTGGAGAAGCCCTCGGACAGGAATGAGTTAAATACCCCCTGGGACTACCCCCAAGTTCCAGGAAACAAACTGACTCCCCCCTCGATAAACCAACCTGACATTTCTGTTCCAAGAAAGGTCTAAAACAGCATCTTTATGGCCAGAGGCATTTTGCGAATGCTGGAAAAAATAAACAATATAATTAAACTATTAGTTTAACTTTATTTATACTGGATAGCCCTATCAGTCTTACTGGTATCTAACATCAGAAAAGGCCATTTTAAAGTTTTTTTAAATATAACTGTTCACCTTTTTGCTTTTTCTTTTCTTCTTATTACCGAGTGTTAAAACTGGATCTACTGTGTCGACTACATCCAAATCCCAAATATTAATGTATGGTTCCATTGTACCAACTGCCAGTAGATTAGCTAGAGAGAATGAATTTGAAATTTACATTCAACTACATGTGATTGGAAGGTACATTAATCAACCTAGATGAACTGCCTGCAGATTGCCTGCATACCTCATGCATATTACCTGCATACTGCCTGCAGATCAGCTTCAAATTACCTGTATACTGCCTGCAGATCAGCTTCAGATTACCTGCAGATCAGCTTCAGATTACCTGCAGACTGCCTGCAGATCAGCTTCAGATTACCTGCAGACTGCCTGCAGATCAGCTTCAGATTACCTGCAGACTGCCTGCAGATCAACTTCAGATTGCCTGCAGATCACTTCAGATTGCCTGCAGATCAGCTTCAGATTGCCTGCAGATCAGCTTCAGATTGCCTGCAGACTGCCTGCAGATCAGCTTCAGATTGCCTGCAGACTGCCTGCAGATCAGCTTCAGATTACCTGCAGACTGCCTGCAGATCAGCTTCAGATTACCTGCAGACTGCCTGCAGATCAGCTTCAGATTACCTGCAGATCAGCTCTAGATTGCCTGCAGACTGCCTGCAGATCAGCTTCAGATTGCCTGCAGACTGCCTGCAGATCAGCTTCAGATTACCTGCAGACTGCCTGCAGATCAGCTTCAGATTACCTGCAGATTGCCTGCAGATCAGCTTCAGATTACCTGCGGACTGCCTGCAGATCAGCTTCAGATTGCCTGCAGACTGCCTGCAGATCAGCTTCAGGTTACCTGCAGAGTGCCTGCAGATCAGCTTCAGATTACCTGCAGACTACCTGCAGCTTTCCTTCAGATTGGCTGCAAATTGCCCACAGATTGATTGTGGTCTGCAAGTTACCGAAAATCTACCTGACTTTTGGTCATCTTCCGGATCAAAGTTGAGCCATTCCAGTGCCAAAGGAAATGTGTCCAACAGAATATCATGATGGACATAAAGATCATTGTCTTCTTCGTTATATACTAAAAATAAAGCAAACACTAATTATAATATGCAGTTGAAACTACAGTGAACTAAGACTTTGCAATGCAACCATCTTCACATCGTGTTTTTTACCATAAATTTCTAAGTTGCTTAATTCTTCCTCAACCTTTCCAATTACTATTAGGTTGTCTGTTGGTTTGATAATTACATCTTCCTTATCATCATTATCCTGAAGAAGAAAATTTAACATTCCTAGTAAGTGAGATCTTTATTTATATATATCAAATTCATTAATAATTCATGACAAAAATTCAAAAGAAATGAATGTTTAATCAGCATCTTTAACTACGGATAAAACATTGATTAATAAAACATCAAGGTTTTATCAAAGTTAATAGGCACTAGTGCCTCAAATTCAGCTTTTTCTGACTGTAAATGATCTTATTTAACCTTTCCTACGACTCTTAAACAAAGTGTTCATCATTTACACTTAGAATTTGATAAGTAAGTTAAAATATTCGCGTCCGATCTTTATGGGCATCTACAATGGCTCACCTTCGGCTTGTCATTGTAAATGCCCATAAAGATCAGCTGCTCATATTTTAACTATTACATTGTACATACAGACCCAACATACTACACTGTGTCTTGCTAGTAGTATGTGTCTGTTTTCAAACATACTGTACTGTACCAGTACTTACCGGGTCCTTCAGTGTGATATAAGGATCGTCTTCATTGTTGGCAAAGTAAGTTAGACCTGACATACCAGCACCAGTCATAACAACTCCTAAACACATATTACATAATATTGACCCTTTTAATTAATACATACAGAATAATGTGATAAGTACTTTCAAATTTATTGGTGTGTTTGCAACAGCATACATACCCTGCGAGTCAGAGCCCCTTTCCAACCTACGCAGGCTTCGGTGGAAAGTGGGCTCTGCCAACAAACTCGATCTTCGCCCCAAGTTGGGGTGAGTCAGTCAGGTTTAGAACTGGTCAAACAAGTTCTAGTTTACGAACATGCGTAAGCATGAAAATAGGAAGTGATGCATTAGAGCCTGGGCCCAAAATAGTATCTTGGCAACTGTTCACGCATGCTCAAAAAGAAATCGAGTTTGTTGGCAGAGCCCATTTCCCCCGAAGCCTGCGTAGGTCGGAAAGGGGCTCTGACTCGCAGGGTACAGCATACAGTACATAAAATCAATTTTCTATTTCTTTGATAAACTAAGACTAAAAATATGTCATGACATCAATAAACCACAGCATGATACAAATACAGTAACTATGGATAAGGCACATGTATATTCATACAATACTTATTTATACAGTTTAAGATCTCCTTGCAACCACGCTCGTACTGTAAGTGACCAATCCTTTCAACAATCATCTTTGAGATTTACGACTTGACCAATTTTTTTTGTTTTCTAAACTCTTAAGGCCTGGCCAAACGCTTTCAACATTTCATGCAACATCGTTCAACATTGTTGAACGCATGTTGAACGAAAATTTGAACATGTTAAAATTTCGTTCAACATCATTCAACACCATTCAACAACGTTCAACATCATTCAACAGGGGTGGCCAAATGCTTTCAACATATTGAATCACGGTTGAATTCAACAATGTTGAACGATGTTGAATGAAATATTGAAAGTGTTTGGCCAGGCCTTTATAAGCAACCAGCTCGATCCTAGCCTGCATAGCAGCCCAACTCCCTCCCCTCATGCCTGTCTATATGCTAGTTATGGCCACTTTTACATATCCTCAAGATGATCACAAGAGTATGTACCTTCACCATCTTCATCATAATTATCTAAATCATATTCCTCCAGAACAGCAGCATCCTCGTTGTCTGAATCATCAGAATGAACATCTCGACTTTTTGATGCATCTTTCTCCAAGTTGTCATCATTTTCTGCTTTTTCTCTGATTAAATATTAGATTAAACATCAACCAACATAGTTTGTCTTGATAATTATTGATCAATAATAATCAATCCTAATCATACCTGATTTTATCTTGTGTTTCCTTGATTAACTCTTCGAGTTCTTCTTGAGATAACTCAACCTAACAATACAAAATTTAATATTATACAATAACACAACTTCCGTGTGAATTTTCATTGGTTCTTGACCGTGATCTATTAAAGGACACACACAGATAGCATCAAATCCACGTCAGATCAAGTCAGCAAATTTATTTTTCTTTATGCCCAAAAAACTCTTTGATAAAACCACTTGGATTTTTATTGTATAAAACAAATAGATTACATTTAATTTTCCATGCGTGTGTACTGTAAGTAATAGATACAGCATGAGCAGCCGAGCTGTATCTGATTTACAAGGCGAGCTGTAGTAAATCAGATACAGCTCGGATGCGAATGCATCTAAGTAATCAAGTTCACCAACTATTTTGGGGATACGGTCTGTTTTAGCCAAGAAAATCGAAGCTAAATTTTATGTAAACCAGGACAATGCTGTATCCGATTTACAACCACCGCTACGGTATTGATTTCTTTTGAATTTTCATCATGAATTATCAATGAGTATTTTAATAGATCACAGAAGATGGTCAGCATGTAAAGAACATTCACACCATTGATTGATTGATTACTGATTAATTGATCACTGATTGATTAACTGATCACTGATTGATTAATTGATCACTGATTGATTAATTGATCTCTGATACTTGTATTGTATTGATACAATCAATACAGGGAACTATCAATACAATTGATGATTGATTTGATTATTGATTGCCCCAATACAAACCACTATGAATATCTGAAATTGAATTTGCAATGATTGATTTCGTGTGATCAATTAAACAAGCTGGCCTTTACATAACCCCTTCCTAAAAACGAAGCACTAACAAGTAATAAATTATAAAATAATCTATAAAAATGTCAACATAATAAACAGGAAAATATGAAGCACAAACAAGTATCCATTTTCTCACTTTGTCCGGCACAGTTTTAGCCACGCCACGCTTAACCCATGTCGCACAAGTTATCATACTCGACATCCTGCTTCAAATAATCCTCAGATCGCCTCTAAAGCTTCTTATATTCCCATATTTTTCTCCCTTATATAAAATATCCAAACACCCCACGTGGGAAAGATTATTGTTGTCCGTTCGAAATGCGTTCGCTAGAAAACCCGATGAATATCCGTTATTTTTTTCGGTAATCAAAGCTTTAACTTCTGTTTACCTTTTCGTAAAAATTAGCTATTATTACCCTTTTAATACGAACAAACAATATACCTAAATATTTATTCTTAATTTTAGGATGCATTTGATGTAAAAATAACCAGGATTTTTGGTATTTTTGAGCGTATTTTCAAAAAATAATTCTTCGCCAAAATTTATACGGTTATTAAATGTTTGCGGTCAACTATTTATCAGCGGCAGTGGTGTTTAAATTGATGCTCGCGCAGGCGAAGTGATTTGGCAAAAACACAACAAGAAGATTATTTTGGTTTGTTGTTTAAAAAAACCTTGGATTCTTTCTATGTTTTAGCTCCGATCGTGGCGAATTCTGCAGTTCTAGATGGCTGGATTACAAGACGAGGAAAGCCAAGCTAGTTTATATATGGAAAACGACGAAGAGGCTGAAAAACTTCGCGTCGGAGTGCGAACGAAATTTCAGCTTTGTGTTAATAATGGAGGCCAGGCTGAGGCGACAAATCCGAGCAGTAAAGGTGATGCTAAAGTCTCTAAACATTTTCGTCCTGTGAATAATGAACATCCTCCGAAGAATTCGAGCGTGAAGCATTATTTAGCGCCAAACAGGACGTCGAAATGTTCGGGGAATAAGATTCTTGTCGATGGGAAGATGACGTTGGTTGTTGATGATACGAGATTTGTGGTGGATAGGAATATTTTTGATTCTCGTCCTAATACAATGTTAACCAGGTACGCTGTAGATAATAAAATAACCATTATAATGTAGATCAATAAATGAATAAGTAAATTAATTAATAGATAGATAAATAGATAAATAAATAAATAAATAAGGAAGGAAGGAAGGAAGGAAGGAAGGAAGGAAGGAAGGAAGGAAGGAAGGAAGGATGGAAGGAAGGAAGGAAGGAAGGACGGAAGGAAGGAAGGAAGGAAGGAAGGAAGGAAGGAAGGAAGGAAGGAAGGAAGGAAGGAAGGAAGGAAGGAAGGAAGGAAGGAAGGAAGGAAGGAAGGAAGGAAGGAAGGAAGGAAGGAAGGAAGGAAGGAAGGAAGGAAGGAAGAAAGGAAGAAAGGAAGAAAGGAAGAAAGGAAGAAAGGAAGAAAGGAAGAAAGGAAGAAAGGAAGAAAGGAAGAAAAAGAAAGGACAGAAGGAAGGAAGAAAAAGAAAGGACAGAAGGAAGGAATGGAGGGAGGGAGGGAGAAAGGAAGGGTGGGAGGGAGGGAAGGAGAAAAGGGAGGAAGGAAGGAAGGAAGAGTGGAAGGAAGGAATGAACAAAGGAGTAAATGAAAGAAATAATAAATAAACAAAGGAATGAGTGAAGGAAGGAATGAATAGTTTGGAGGGTTCTTTATGCAGTTTATTCAATATGGATTTGTTCTTTTTTAGGATGTTTTCTTCTTGTACAGATTATAGTAATAAAAATGATAAAGGAGAGTTTGTTGTTGCCCAAGGAGTTTCTTCTACTGTCTTCAAATGTATATTGGTATGATCTAGTTAGTTGACATTTGAGCATTGAGCTAGAGGCATGGGTCTGAGGGATCATGGTGGGGGCATGGGTCTG
>JAWNZC010000254.1:1007500-1047500 GCA_035771165.1 Paragorgia papillata
ATCTTGTAACTCAGTTGAGAGAAGTAGAGTGCTGTGTAGGCAGTGTTTTAGATAGATCAAAGTGAAAATGTGGTAAACTGCCAAGATTAGCTTTGATAACGAAATACTGACGTTTTATGAGGAGTCCTTCACATTTTACTCTGATGAAGGGCTCGGCTTGAAACGTCAGTATTTCGTCATCAAAACTAATCTCGGCAGTTTACCAGCTTTTCACTTTGCTCAATTGGTAGCAATTGGATGGTCTTGTAGCTCAGACAGCTCATAACATCCTCCTTTTTCCGCCTACAGTAATTTATAACTACGTCCAAAGACCTTTCATCCATATGTCTTGGGAAAAAGAAGGGAGCAAAAGCCGCCATGTTGATTTCCAGTGTGTCAAGTCAAAAGTTGGGACGAGTGTGATTGGAGCCGTTGATGAGCCCGCGGCACTTGCAGCCTCGTCAGGCGGCGACAGCGTGCCTCCACCCCCGCAAGTTCTTCTTGGATCTGAACCAGAAGACTGAATGAAGACTGAGTCTTGGGGTAAAATTAGACACACTAGGATATAGCTTACTGACCTATATATAATTGAGCTCCGGGTCCTGTCCGAAAAGTGACTGAACAAACAGGGAGGGAAATATGGGCTCTTTCTCTCATGGTAGTCACCGTTGACTGCGTTGTGTTTACTTGATTGTGGGCTCAGCCGCGCCTGCAGGCCGATCAATTCAGTTATAAATTAATTTATAAGAGAAAGGTCAGCGGTTACTACTATGGGAGAAAGGACCAGTGTGCTCTTTTTATAACTGGAGTGATATCAGCTGGTCATTGATTGACCAGGCAAAGATTGAAGCTAAACATGGCGGACATGTAGGCCTAAAGTACGTATAGTTCCAGTCTACTACGCGGTCTTTTGACCAGATCAGACTTGACCGGACCGCGTAGAAGACTGGAACTATACGCTTCGGGCCTACTCCAGTTATATATAGAGCTCACTGGAAAGGACCAATAAACCGCCATGTTGCATCGGCCACGGAACAGTTTGTAGGTGGACTGCAAGCCAGGCCTGGACTGACCACGATAGTCAGGGGTTGTTCTAGCCTGCGAGCAGGCTCTCCTTTTGGGGTTGGGGGGTTGGGTTGGGGGGCTGGGGAGAGTGAATACGCAGCCATTGTTCTAAGGTAAAATGGCACAATGGCCGGTCCAAGGCTGCTAAAAGCGACACCGAGAGCGACATAATATAGTTTGACTTCACCTTTTGTCCTGGAGTTAGTGTTCCATTTATGGATAAATCGTGTTTAATACTGGGACACACCTGTTTACGTATATAGCGACGCCATCTTGATGTTTATGCAAGGCGGAAAAGTCCACTAAAATATTACGAGTTTAAAATGGTGTCGTGAGTGCAAGAAACAGTTTTCATAATATGTGGAGTTGCCTGGTATGTAAAAGTTGTTTAGTTTATTAAAATTGTGTTGGAAATACAACGGCATCTAGGACGGTATGACTACGCACATTAGCTACTGTAGTAGCGCAATGCCCTTCACTACTGCCGTTCATAGTTCAGCCAGGTTGGACGGGGTTAGTACTTGGGTGGGTGACCGTTTGGGAATAACCCCGTTGTCGAGCTTGAGACTCATGTGAGTAGAGGTGTAGTTGACTCTCCTGTGCTTCGAGGGTTTTTCACCGAGCCAGGTCTCGAAATAATTCTTGAACGTATACCGGTCATCTTTTGTTTTTTTCATTTGCGCCTATTTTAAGTGTACTTGTGGAGGTAAATTTACAGTTAATCATTCTCAAGAAAATGCTTACTTCTTTGGCGGGAAAAAGATGAAAAACAGTCAAAAGAGAAACATCTGTGTATTACGTAGTACATGTTTGGTATTTGGACACTAACAAACAGAACACTTATTGTTTGCCATAGCGTCAGCAGACTGCTGCTCAGCCTCTGTGCCACGAGGTATCGCGCACGAGTGTAATTTGAGTTGCAAGCGTTAAAATAGTATGACTATGGGTGCAATGCCTGCGGTGTTTTGAGAAGCGAAACTTCCGCTTTTCCCCAAACGAAACACAAGCAATTGTTGAGAAACAATTACCCGCACTTGTACGCATTTTGTATTTAAAAATTTACCGGTCATAGATGTCCAGTAAGCGACGATATTTGCCGGTCAAACTGAAAAATTTACTGGCCAATGACCGGTGACCGGCACTTATTTCGAGGCCTGCACCAGGCACAACGGTTTTCCTCCCTCCGTAAATCCAACACTTAGGCATGCATTGTTTGTCCACGTGATTCTTCTGCCAGACCGCGATAACTTGTTAAATACTAATTAATTTTCACGATAGCACCTTAACCCTTGCACGCATAGCTTTCCTCCTCGAGATGTCTCTCTTTGATGAGTAAAATCGTCCTGGCGTTAGACAGAGTAGAAAGATAACTTTATCCTAGGCTTCCTAGCTACAGTCAGCAATGCGCATCATGAAATGGTTAAGAAAAGCACGTGATGACCTTGGCGCGTGTGTATGCTAATCACTCGCCTTGTGAGCGATGGTTAATTGTGTGGAGCGTCAACGAATCGAAGAGCAGTGTTTAGCTGGAGCTTATCCGCTCTGACGAGATACGCGATAAGATAACTGTCAGTCGGCTTGCATCCAAAACAGATAAGTAGTAAATTAACTCATAATTTTATCATCTCGTTTGCTTTGCGCCATCAACGCACCACAGCCCCACAGAAACCGAAGCCATGGCCGGACGATTTCGAACGGAACGATCGCAATTGAGGACTGTTGGTGCGGCGTCGCTGAAACCGGCGTTCGCGAGTACCAGCACGGCGACCAGATCAGAATGGGGCCTAGCCAGTCGAAGTACCAAAGCCCAACCGCCCGCCGAACCGACGCGATCGAACGCTATCGAAGGCACGAAAGAGGAGAAGCCTTTAAGGAAATCACCAGGCGACTCATCTGGACGAAAGAGAAAGGACAAGCGTCATTTAAGGGAACGAAGACACGGGACTGGAGTGGTGATTCTGCCTGGTGGCGACAAGGTATGCTATTCTTGTTGTTATTTAGCTATGTTTTGGCTAACCAAACCAGCGCAGGGGCTGAGCTAGTGTTTGGATAACGAAACAGTGAATTCCGCCATGATCTTATTATGTAGATGGGGTCTTGTGTACAAACTTGAATTATGTGTACAAACAGCTTAGCTAGTAATCGTGTTTTGCGCCAGCGGACTCCAATACATTAAAACTGGGCCCGAATACGATTACGATGGTGCGTTTTAACGCTTTCTGGCGTTCTTGGTTCACCCTCCGAAGATGCGCACCAAACAGTAGCATATTATCCGAAGGGATTTCAAACTGTGCAGTGATCTCGAAGCGCCGGCTGTTCCGTAAACGATGGCTCTTATCGAGGTAAAGATCATTCCTCTAACCACATATGTTCTTTGCCTAATCATTCATTGTATCACGAGATAAAATTAAAGTTTGCAAGCCTTGCCACTTTCTCTTGTCGACAGATGAAATGAGAAAGAAAGTTAGACTATTCGAGAAGGTCCTAAAGTTAATATGCTAATTTTGTAACTTCCGTCCCCAGACCAATTACCAAAAGCGCCCCGGTATCACGCAAAGTTGCCAAGGGGGAATAAAATCAACAAAAAACTTCCCGAAGGAAAATATGCCATATATTAAATTGTCTGCGAGAAATCGCTTTCAATCTATGCAAAATTAGTGCTTGCGTTTTTAAACGGAATCTAAGAACGCATGTAACACGAATTCTTAAAATTAGTAATCCTCGTTTTTGGTTGCGCTTCAACGGAATTTTAGCCCCCTGAAAAACCTGGATTATTAAACTAAATTTTTTTTATTATATTTCTAAGAGAAATAAAGTTGGGTTAAGTAATGGTTAAATAATTGAGATTAAGGGTTTGTAATTGTTATTTTTGTGTGAAATAATAGAAAATTGAAATTGGGGATTTGGTCAAAAATTAACCCAAAACGGCAAAGGGAAATCGCGCATGAGTCGTGTTTAGAAACGGATGGGGAAATATGATCCATGTTTGACTGACTGATGCTAATTTGAGGTTATACGAAGAATGTGTGTATTCCTTTGAGTTTTGTCTGCCATATATACCACAATGAAATTCATGTTCTGTCGTTTCTAGCTAAGCGAAATTCTTGCGTATTCCCAACAATGCGCTTACAATCGCTTGCAAAGGGTGTTCATGTATCGAACAGTGGAACTTTGTGTCCCTTTGATAAAGTATGTAAACTGCGAAACATATACCCGTTCCTGGTTGATCTTCTATTGCACGACACGGAACAATGTCCGCATTTAATTTCCGAGTCTGTCACTACGGTTGCGTTAATATGATTGGATAGTAACCTGTAATAATTTCCATCTTGCTTGACAAATATGTCCAAAGCTAGCGACCAATCACAAGCCTCGTTATATCCACAATATTCCTGTGTGCATGAATATCAGTCGCAATGTCGGAAGAAATATCTCCGTTCCGTCAATGGTTGTTATTCTAAAGATTTCTCGTTAAAACCACCGTGTTTTGGCAAAACTAGCGAGGGATTTACTCCATTTGACTTGACGTGGCCGGGCAATATTTACCAAAAGGCGGTCGAGTTTGGTAAAGTGTTAATACACCACACGATATCCGAAGATGATGACCAGCGAAAATTATTCGACGCCGAGAAAGTATAAGGTAGATGCGAACGACGGACATAAATACCACAAGGAGAACGATCGTAAAGAGACAACATCTTATTACGACGACCACTCGACGAAACCAAGCGATTCAACAGATTTAGGTGCAGAAAGTGCGGACATTGAAGCTTCTTCGACGAGCAATGGCAGACGAAGCCGTGGCAGAAGAAGCAGGGATCATGTTTCAGACGAGTCTCCTCGAAACTCCGAGGAGATCCAAGTCGAAGGAGCCACTGCTCAAGGAGCAGAAAAACCGAAAAGTTTAAAGAAGGAGAAAGTAGCAGGAAAGAAACGGAAAGAACGGAAAAACCTTCGAGAAAAACGGCGATCAACCGGCGTGGTGATAATGCCCGGCGGAGTCACTGTGAGTATTCATTTGTTTGTTCATTATTTGGTCGCGAAAACCGAGCTTTAGTCGTGTTCACTTCCCTGAATCTTTAACGTAGTATATTAAAAAGCTAATGTTTGATCGGTTGAGAGCGTTTAAACGAAATTTAATCGTTGTCTTCAATGATTTATTCAAAAGCGTTGTGAGTGGGACGTTTGGAGGTCTTCTTAAAATGACTTCTGGGGTCACCGCTGTGGTCAAAACTAGTCCGTTGCTTTAATATTCTTGTCAAAAGATCCTTTTTCAATCATTTAACAAACGCGTAAACATGAAACGAGTAAATTTTTTGGCTAAACACTATTTTGTTTCAATTGTATACTCTTGAATGCACTTTAGTGATTTGTTTATTCAATGGTCGCTTGATAATATGATTAATATGCAAAACGATGCATATTTCAATTCGTAATGTACAACGTTTGCAAACAGACATTTATCAAGTAGAATACTTGATCTATTGATCTATTTAAAGAATTGATAAGAAATTTATTAGATTTGGGGTATTTAGTACAGTTTTACTGGCAAATACAGTGTTGTGTACTAGAGTTGGTTATTTTCACTCAATGTATCAAAGGAAGCAATTAGAACGATTTAATGTTGCAAAATAATGTTGTTCTCATGGCGACCGCTTCCTTTGCTCACTTTGCTACATTTTAGAGTTTCTTACATATCTTACAATGTGAGTTATATATTTTTATACATAGTTTCTGGATTTACTTTTGATTTGATTCAATTATGCTTTTGATTACTGAATTATGAAGGGTGCAGATCAATAGAACGTATTCATGATCATGGCCATGTCAGTGTCTAATCTAACTACATGCTTAGAGAGATAGTTTATAACTCATTCCTGTCCAAGGGCTTCCCCAGAGGTGAATAAAATTGTCTGATGGTACCCGTTAGCCAGAATAAAATACTAATGATCGATTTGGACAGGAAAGAGTTAGAGAGATAGTTTATAACTCATTCCTGTCCGAGGGCTTTCCCAGAGGTGAATAAAATCATCTGGCGTTAGCCAGAATAAAATACTAAAGACCGATTCAGACATGAAAGAGATAGTTTATAACTCATTCCTGTCCAAGGGCTTCCCCAGAGGTGAATAAAATTGTCTGGTGTTAGCCAGAATAAAATACTAATGACTGATTCAGACAGGAATGAGTTAGAGAGATAGTTTATAACTCATTCCTGTCCGAGGGCTTCTCCAGAGGTGAATAAAATCATGTGGTATTAGCCAGAATAAAATCCTGAAGACCGATTCGGCCAGAATGCTTTGGCAGTTTGGCTATATTGTCAACCTGTTACAGTAAAAAAATACCTTCCCACTTCTTCTGTAGTTCATTGTGCATTTCTGTAAGCCTGAGAATTTTTTGTTGTTGAAAACTGTACAAAAGTAGTATAATTTAGCTTTAAATGGCATTTATTCATAATACAATGGATGTTTATCCCAAATCAATACCAACAGATGAATATACATCACGAATTGGCGACTTTTATCAATAGACTTTCCTCGCACTTCAGTAGCGGCTACAGAAATAAACACCCAACTACAGAAGGAAGGATCGGGAGGGACTGGGGGGCTAGTCATCCTTACTTGCAGCCAGTGGCTGAATTGCGAAGGACGCAGGTCAACGTGGCCGTGTCGAGGCATATCAAAGGCGCTCCAAGCAGCCGCCATACGACACAGTTCAGACCACGGATCACAGCTAAGATGTTAGGTGTTGATTTTAATAAACCAGTTCAATGAAGTTTTGACTACAGTGCATGAGATCTAAGTCAGGATAAAACTTTGTACAACAGGCTGAGACTGGCTGGATAAAGAAGATATTTTTCATTATTTCAAATGCCTTGCATTATAGAAGTAGTATTGTGTCAATCCAGAAAATATCCACATCCTCCCACAGAAGGCCATAAGGCACTCCCCCCTCTTCCCCAGACTTTCCTTATGGTAGTCCAGTATTAACCCATTAGACCACCACTTTCGGTGTTCTACACCATCCCCCCCACCCCACCCCACCCCACCCCCCTTTATATAATAGTTCCAAATACTTTTCATGGAACTACACATTTTGTATTTTAGTTTATTTCACAAAGTTCATATATTTTGCTATTGATTGAGCCTGGATACATTAGCCTTTTTCAATCTTTATTTGGATTTATACTACAGTGTGAAGTAATATTTAAAACATGAGCAGGAGTGTTTTATCAGATTTAAAACCACGAGGGCGCAGCCCGAGTGTTTTAGATCTGATAAAACATGTGATGCGAGTGTTTTGAATGGCTTAAAAAATGATCCGTTATTGGATGTTATGTTCATTAGTATTCTTTATATAAAATTGCATGTTGATTTATAGTATTCTTTATATAAAATTGCATGTTCATTTATAGTATTCTTTATATAAAATTGCATGTTCATTAGTATTCTTTATATAAAATTGTATGTTCAAGAAGTTTTATCAGGTATAAAACCACGGACATGGTACTGATTTCCTTTGTGTTTTCCTCATGAATTATTACTGAATTTTTTAATAAGTGTTAAACAGCAGCATCAACAGCAGCAACAACAACCATCTTTTATTATTAATTTAAATACAATTGTAATTGATCAATTAGTACTGGTTGTCTGTAATAACCATGGCACTAATTAACAAATAGATTCCATTTTGCCATTGTCTGTTCAGTTATAGATGCACAGATGATGTCACAATGTGGTAAAAACAAAAAAGTGGCCCATGAGAGATGTAAGTTCTTACCACGTTTTGACGTCTTCTGTGTCTTCTATAACTGAATCTATTTGTTTTATACAATACAAAAAATTAAAACTCTTGTCAGATTTAGCGACGTGATCTGAAGTGATCTGTGTGTCTGTCCTCTAATAGACCATGGACAACAACCAATGAAAACACGCATAGCAACCTGGGTATTGATCACGTATTGTATAAAAAAGATTCTAAAATAAACCCACCGGACGCTCTGATTCTGCTCTGATTATTGGCTGGGCTCCGTGCATTTATAAGAGAACAGAGATCATGAATGACGTAAAGTGACGTAGAATGGCGTCAGCGGACTGGAAAAGCCAGCGAAGTTCCCAAACGACCTCACTTTTAGCTTGATTTTTCTTAGTATTATTTTATAAAACAAATAAAACATACTTCTCCTGTGCATATGTACTTTTATAAAGGTACATTTGATGTGATTTGAACACCATAGCCAATTGCCTTTACACTTCTTTCGCCTCGTGCCTCTGGCTTTTCTCAACTTCTTTCGTGTTCAAATGACGTCAAACGTTTTATTAGAGTACATACGCACAGAAGTGGTATGTTTTATTTGTTAAAAATAGATTATTAACTTGGAGCCAATAAGATTAAAGTGCCTATGCAATGGTTGGGCTAAAATTTCATCTTCTATTCATGGACTATTTTGCTGTTAAAGTTGACGGAAGTGACTTCTCAGAAGGTTCCAAATCTTCTCAAATCTTCTCAGAAGGTTCCAAATATCCTAAATAAAAATTAAGCATTTAGTGGCATATATTGGCAACCATATGGTCACGACATTCCGAGCCCATGTGTGTTTTTCTTGAAAGCCTTTCACGAAAGTACAGTGACTAAAAAAGAAGAATACTGGCTTTCAGGAAGAAGCCTATATATTTAAACCCTAATCAAACGAGAACGCATGTCATCGCAAGTTGGCAGTCACGCTATCTCAGCCAGCCACTCTGAATAATTTTCCGAAAATATCATGTACCGTGACAAAGTTAAAACTTGTTTAAAACACTCATGAAACCTTTATTTTGTTAATTTGGGTGTTCGAACGACCGCCACAGAAATTCTGACTGCCAACTTGCGATGACTTGCGTTCTCGTTTGATTAGGGCTTTAGAGTATTCTCTTGAAACACAACTGCTTTCTGTATTGTGTTTTAATATTACGTGATGCTCTGTATTGGTTGTCTAGCAACAAGTGGTTTTGCTCTTAAAACTAATATTAATATCTCTGTTCCACTCTCCTGAAATTGAATATACATGAAGGGGATTTTTCTTTCTGAATGCTAAGACAAAACCTCTTTGTCTTAAAGTTTTCTTGACCTACGAGTAGTTTTGCTGTGACCTAGATTGGACTAATCTGAGAAGATATGTAAATTCACCACCTCAGAATCAATCCTATGGTCACATAATTTGGATATAAAGCAACTAGCATGTGATGCATGCGGACAAATTATGTCCTGATTTAACCCTTGAGTAACCACTAAGTATAATTACTTGTAATTATTTTTTCAGTTTGAATATTCTGGATTCCACTAATATGCCTTCTCAAAGCATGAAACAAATCAGCACACTGATTTATTATTGTTATTTGGATGTTTATCATAGCAACTCGATTTATTGAAGATAGCTTTGGTTTTACCTTGATTATTATGATGATCAAGTCAATTGTCTTTGATGTACCCCAGTTTAAATAGAGGTTGTAATAAATCTTCCAACATTATATAAAGCGTAATATAAATATATGTTAACGTGTTGCCACAAGCTCTTTCCAATTGAATTCTTTAGAAAACCTCCTTAATCACATTATAAAGAAGTTCACTCACTGGATTTGCTACTTTAAATTTGAGACAAAATAAAGTGTATTGTATTGTATTGTTGTATTGTATATTTGTATTGCAGTATTGTGTATTGTATTGTATATTGCTAATAAACTTTGGATTAGGTGCTTAAAGCTTAAAGGGCAATAGCACTAAAAATTAAGTTTGTCTAATTTGAAAGAACTCATAAAATTGTAATAGAACATCCTTTACAACTTTTTCGTATCTCTCTTCGTTTTCAAGATATTTCAATTTGTTTGATATGTAAATGAGATGGTCTCTGACGTCAGGTGTGGGGTAAAATATTTTCACATGTAGCAAAACCAGTTATATCTCTAAGTTTGTTTAGCGAAATCGTTTGAAACTGTGCACGTAAAAACTCCTTGCGACGCTGAACATTTCATGTTAGATATGTGGTTTAGCTCTGTATGTAATGAAAATATTTTACCCCACTCCTGACTTCAGAGACCATCTCATTTACATATCAAACAAATTGAAATATCTTGAAAACGCAGAAAGATACGAAAAAGTTGCAAAGGATCTTCTATTACAATTTTATGAGTTCTTTCAAATTTGACAAACTTAATTTTTAATGCCAATCCCCTTTAACATACACTAAAATGTTCCATCTGATACATATTTTACTTTCCTTTTTCTCTCTCAGAATGATGAACAAGCCGGGGATGCGAGGCAAACGGTAGAAAATACAAAACAAAATGAGAGTATCGGTGCTGACGAATTCACCCCAAGCCCAAGTGAGGTAAGATGATGTGACCAGAGAACTACAAACAGTTCTGACTTTTTTTCATGGGCTAATATAATAATAGGAGATATATAGCTTAATAAATTGGGTGATTGATTTGATTTGATGTGTGTGTTGGTGGGATTATTATGGGCTAATATTAATAACATTTTTTAAATATATTAAAAGTTCTTATATCAGCTCTTGTGAACTTTTCAGGTTTCATCGTCAAATTCTGCTCGGTGAGTTTTTTATTTTGTTTCGCTACTGTATTTAGGTTTGTGATATTGTTACAAGATTAAAAACTTGCTAAATTTAATGATTTTGTTTCTTTCAGCTCAAGTCGGGTAGCTCGAGATGATGTAAGTATCGTGGATTATTCTTTAATATATTCTTGGTTGAATGTTGTAATCTGGAAAAGTTACAATGAACTTTCTTTTGACAACAAATCACCAGTGGCATAGCCAGACAGTTGAGTTGGGGGGGGGCAAGAACCTCGATCTCCTAGGGGGGTCCGGGGGGATATTCCACCCGGAAAATTTTGGATTTCTAGGGTCTCTGAAATACTATTTCCTGCATTTTAAGGCAAGTATTTAAGAGTAATCCAAAAGCCATAAATTACATAATTTTGTTGAAATTAAACCAGAACATAGAATGATACATGTCAGAATATCTTTAGATTTATTTATAAACAAGTTGTAAATGTAAAAACAAGTTGGAGGCATTTTGTATAGACCCTTAGTATTGTAATTCATAGCATGCCGCTAAATATATAACACATTACTAGTCTACTCACTTGGCCTTAAAACAATGTAACCCCCCCCCCCCCTACAAGTTTCTCAACGGATTTAAACTTTTCACGAGAACGGTCTTGGAGACCATTGGGCATTTGGGGGGGGGGGGGGGGGGGGTGAAGTAAGGTGAAGTGAAATGAAGGGAAGGGAGGTGAAGTAAGGTGAAATGAAGTGAAATGGAGTGGGGTGTAATGAAGTGTAATGAAGTGGAGTAAAGAGAAGGCAAGGGAGGTGAAGTAAGCTGAGTGAAATGCAGTAAGGTGAAGTAAAATGAAGTAAGGTGAAGTGAAGTAATGTGGAATGAAATGGAGTGGAGAGAAGTGAAGGATAACTTGAATGAACAGGATTTTTGGCTTTTCTTACAGGTTGACCTTGACAGAAGAGATAAACAAGACCTAATAGATAGATTAGAACAATTAGAAAAGAGTTTAGATAAAAAAACCAAGGTAAGATAATTTGAGATAAAAGTAGCGTGCTGCGTAGGCAGTGTAGAAACAACAATCGAAATAAAGTAAGATTAGATATACTGCCGGAAACAGAGAACGTAGGAGTCTAACGTTTCGAGCGAAGGCCCTATGTTTCTCTCTGACGAAGGGCCTTCGCTCGAAACGTTAGATTCCTACGTTCTCTGTTTCGGCAGTATATCTAACCTTACTTTATTTCGATTGTAAGATCATTTGAGTATGATTCAAGAAGGGAGGGAGGGAGGCAGCAAGCAAGCAAGCAAGCAAGCAAGCAAGCAAGCAAGCAAGCAAGCAAGCAAGCAAGCAAGCAAGCAAGCAAGCAAGCAAGCAAGCAAGCAAGCAAGCAAGCAAGCAAGCAAGCAAGCAAGCAAGCAAGCAAGCAAGCAAGCAAAGCAAGCAAGCAAGCAAGCAAGCAAGCTAGCAAGCAAGCAAGCAAGCTAGCAAGCAAGCAAGCAAGCTAGCAAGCAAGCAAGCAAGCAAGCTAGCAAGCAAGCAAGCACGCTAGCAAGCAAGCAAGCAAGCAAAAAGTGAAGGAAGACGAAGAAATAACAGTAAAACGTAATATGAACGATTTTTCTGATTGGGGAAAGGAAGTGGACAGAGGGAGGGAGGGAGGGAGGGAGGGAGGGAGGGAGGGAGGGAGGGAGGGAGGGAGGGAGGGAGGGAGGGAGGGAGGGAGGGAGGGAGGGAGGGAGGGAGGGAGGGAGGGAGGGAGGGAGGGAGGGAGGGAGGGAGGGAGGGAGGGAGGGAGGGAGGGGGAGGGAGGGAGGGAGGGAGGGAGGGAGGGAGGGAGGGAGGGAGGGAGGGAGGGAGGGAGGGAGGGAGGGAGGGGGAGGGAGGGAGGGAGGGAGGGAGGAAGGAAGGAAGGAAGGAAGGATGTATGAAGAAGAGAAGGGAGGGAAGAAAGAAGGAAGACATTTTTTAAATGCTTATTTCATCAATATTGCCAAATGGAATTTTTTTTTATTTTCGACTATGGGGGTGTTGAGTGCATTGAGTTGCAGAGTAAAAAATGTTTTTGTCCAACTTACAGGAGGTGGAAACTCTAAAAAGCGAAAACCAAAGGCTTCGTGATGATAATAATGCCTTGCTTCGTGTAGTCAACCAAGTATCCAGTCTGAAAACCAAGTAACTTGGCAAAGATGTGTTGTGTAAAGTATTTCAATGTCGTCAATGTCAATATGGACATATTAGGTACTAAACGAACTTAAAGATGAACCCCTTTCTAGCTGGAACTAAAGAACACGTTTTGAATTGATTTTCTGCTGTAAAAAGACTTGAACGTAATAGCAAGCAAACCAGAGAAAGAAAACAAGTGAAGTTTATATTCTTTATCCTGCCTAGAATTGTTTAAAAAGATCGTTTATATTATTAAAAAGCCTTCAACGAAGGGAAAATATTTTGCAACGACATATGTGTTTTCCACAGTTTTTATGCATTGTCTTTGCAGTTTGCAAATATAGTCGGTATATTTTTCTATTTTATATTTCATAAGCGTGAAAACGTTTTGAAATTATCACTGATTCTAAACTCGAGCATGCTTCAGAAATGTTGGTAAATCTTAACCAAGCTAAGTTCCAATTTATATTGAGCAATTAAAAAGGAGAATTGTGCACTCTTGATCAGTTGAATGCTTTCTAAAGACTTTGAACTTTGTTTTACTTTGGACTTCTTTGTAGCTAGCTGTGTTTGTTTGGACTTTTTCTGTACTCTTTTGTACCTCATTGTACTCACTTGTACCTCTGTGTACTTCGTTGTACTTTGTTGTACCTTGTTGTACCTTGTTGTACCTCTTTGTACCTCTGTGTACTTCGTTGTACCTTGCTGTACCTTTTTGTACCTTGTACTTCTTTGTACCTCGTTGTACTTCGTTGTACCTTGTACCTTTTTGTACGTCGTACCTAGTTGTGCCTCTTTGTACCTCTGTGTACCTCGTACTTCGTTGTACCTTGTTATACCTCTTTGTACCTCGTTGTACTTCAATGCACCTCGTTGTACCTCTTTGTACTTCGTTGTACCTCTTTGTACTTTGTTGTACCTGGTTGTACCTCTCTGTGCATCCTTGTATCTTTTTGTACCTCTTTGTACCTTTCTGTACCTCTCTGTACATCTTTGTATCTTTCTGTACCTCTGTACTTTTTTGTACTTGTCTGTACCTCTTTCAACCTATCTTTGCCTCTCTGTACCTTTGTGTACTTTTTTGTACTTGTCTGTACCTCTTTGAACCTATCTATGCCTCTCTGTACCTTTGTGTACTTCTTTGTACTTCTCTGTACTTCTCTGTACCTCATTGTTCTCTTTGGTATGTTATTGTACTCATTTGTACCTCTTTCAAATACAAGGGCTCAAAAAGGTTATTTATTCAGTAGGGCGCAAAATTCCAAATTTCATCTGTGGAAGGTTCTTAAAAACCAGATATTTCCTCTATTCTATTTCCAGATTGTGTGAGACTATATATAGACTGCATGAAGTACACATAATGTCGTTGTTTCTTGGAACTTGTGATATTGTAGCTGATTTTAAAAGCTGATATTAATAGTGTAAACATATTGCTGAAATATCTGTCAAGAGGTGTGAAACGAACAAATCCCATTATATTTGTAAAAACTAATAACTGCCTGAGTTTCCCTCATGCATTGTCTTTATACGATTTTTTTATTGTCAAAAATAAAATTATTTTTGTAGAAAGTAACGGAAAGCAACTCTGTTTTTGTGTGGTATGATTTTTGTGGAATTTGTTTATTATTACTTGTCAAAATTGCATAGCCAATCAGATTTTAGTATTCGTAATATTCTACCTAAATATACTACTTTTGACGCTCCGCAGCGTGGCCTGGGTACGAGGGACGAGTTTCCAGGAACGTTTCTCCGGTGGTTGAGCCAGCGCATATAGTGGTCAGTGTACTTTAAAAATTTAAAGTTCAAATTCAAAATGGAGGACAACTGAAGGAGCGTGCTGGAAACTTTACTCGTAAGTTAACCGTCTTTCTTGCTTTGTATTCGTAGTGTATAATGTTAGAAGTATTGTAGAAATATCTTGTCGTCTTCCTGGAGCGATTTAAAGTACTTTTCCACTTTTAAAAGCACAATTAAAGGCAGAAAATTTAGAAAATATACAGACAAGAAGGTCATGATGTTCTAAAATGTGAATAAATATATAGTCCGAGGTTTATAGATGAATTTTCCGTTGTTTGATTCTGATACTAAACGAGAACGGAAGGGAACTAGTAAAACTGGTCAGGTATATGCGAAGGTGGAGGTGTGGAACAATTTAATGTAGAATACCCCACCACTTTTGAATGTGGTTTTAGAGACACAAATACAAGCCAGGATTGCCTAAAAACTCTTAATGTAAAGCCAAAGGTTTAAAATGTACGTCCTTGTTGTTTGTCATGAAATTAATCAGGTAATTTTAAGCTTAAAATGTGTGTAGGTGTCTTACCAATCACGTTCCCAGAGTCCACATTCCCCACCCAAGAAACAAGAGACTGTGATAATCTGTTTCAAATCGTTACGTTATTGGCTGAATAGTGAGCATGAGTTGGTCTGAAGTGACTGGAAGTAGAATTAATAAAACCAAAATAACAAAGATGTTGGACGACAAGACTCCAGTGAAGACGTTGCCGCGATCGATATCTTCGCCGTATGTGTGTAGATGCTGTAATTCGAGCTTCGCCAGCAACCCCATTGACTTGTTTGGGGAAAAGTCAAACAAGGAGAACATACTATCCAGATTCCGCTTCGGATATTTACGCATGCGTACCTCAACCGAAATAACAAGAATCCTGTGATTTGAAACAGATTATCCCAGAGTCTCTCGTTTCCCGGGTGGGGAACGTGGGCTCTGGGAATGAGATTGGGCTCTTACATGAGTAAGTGACACATAAAACGACAAATGTTGATTAAATGCATGTGATATTTACGCATTTTGAGTATTCATATACAGTATAACATTCTTTAACCTTCAGATTCATAATTTTGCAAAATCCTCCCCAAAATGCAGGAAATGCCATTTCACAGTCTCTAGATTTCAAAATTTTCTGGGGAGAGTATGCCACCAGTCACCTCCCCCCCTGAAATTTTTTTGTGATTTTGGTGCCCCCCCCCATTTTGAACATCCTGGTATGTGCCTGATTAGGGTCAGGATTAAAGGCCCAGCGTCAAGTATTAAATTGCCGCTTGATTAATAGTTTTGCGTGAGACAAAAATTATATCTGTTTGCAAAGAAAAGGAATCCTATTCTTAAAACGGTAAAAGAGTAAATCATTAGTGCATTTTCTTATGGACAATTTGGTCCACATTTTGAAGTGTGTGATATTGACTATAATTTTAAACATGTGAACTTGAATTTGTCCATGAAGTTTTTCAAGTTTGCATCATGATGACACCAGTGCTGTAAAAGTTACATAATTTTTGTAACTAGTTACAGTTACAGTTGCATCGTTAGAAAAGTAACTAGTTACTGATAAAAGTTACAATGAAAAGAAAGTAACTAGTTATAGTTACAGTTACTTCTTCAGAAAAAGTAACTAGTTTCAGTTACAGTTACTTAAAAATGTAACTAGTTACTGTAACTAGTTACTTGTAACATAGTTACTCACAGCACTGGATGACACTGTGCCTTTAAACGTTTGGGGTGGGGTCTGGGTTTGAATTTATTTCAAGGATTATCTTAAATTCTAGATTAGAGGATTTGCTGGAGTGGGGGTGGGCAGAAGGGAAAGGCTTGGGAACAAGAATGGAAGAGTTGATTTTTGCAACCAGTCATTCATAACCTTTTGATCAACTGATCTAATATTATAGTTGGGATTAGAGTTGGAATTAAATTTAGGATTAGAGTTACGATTAGTATTACTAAAATGATAAAATATTTACACAATGTCACCCAGAAGACTCAGGGGAAATCGATTTTTTTTTTCGTTTCTAGTTAGGAGGCGACATTTAGAAAAATTTTCCCTATTACGCTATTACGGTCTTAGGAGGCGACACTTAGAAAATGCGACACTTAGAAAATTTTTGCCTATTACGGCCGTTGTCTTCAGACAATTCATAATAACGGAAGTGGTCGGGAATTACTCAACAGCACCTCAAATTATTTCAAATCTCTCCAGATTTTAATATATAATTCAAAAACTCATTAATAATTCATGAGGAAAACACAAAGGAAATCAGTACCATGTCCGTGGTTTTATACCTGATAAAACTTCTTGACGTCAGAAAGAATACTAATGAACATACAATTTTATATAAAGAATACTAATGAACATACAATTTTATATAAAGAATACTAATGAACATACAATTTTATTTAAAAAACTCATTAATAATTCATGAGGAAAACACAAAAGAAATCAATACCGTAGCAGAGGTTGTAAATCGGATACAGAATCGTCCTGATTTACATAAACTTTAAGCTTCGATTTTCTCGGCTAAAATAGAGTATATCGCTAAAATAGTTGGTGAACTTGATTACTTAGATGCATTTGTATTTTAAGAAAGATACAGCATTCGCAGCCGATCTGTATCTGATTTACTACGGCTCGCCTTCGGCTCGCCTTGTAAATCAGATACAGATCGGCTGCTCATGCTGTATCTATTACATAAAGAATACTAATGAACATAACATCCAATAACGAATCGTTTTTGAAGCCATTCAAAACACTCGCATCACGTGTTTTACCAGATTTAAAACACTCGGGCTGCGCCCTCGTGGTTTTAAATCTGATAAAACACTCCTGCTCGTGTTTTAAATATTACATCAATACACTGACCTCGATCTATAACATTACCCATTAAAGGGCATATGACTCGAAAATTAAGTTTGTCTTATTGAAAAGAACATTTAAAATGATAAAATAACATCTTTTGCAGTTTTTGGTTTCCTTGCTTCGTTTTGGAGATATTCCAGCTTGTTTCATATGCAAATGACACAACTTTTTACGTCACATGTGCATAATGAGTTATCAGAAAAGGTTACATATCTTTGCTATTATGAAAACATGGGCTTAACTCAAAGGAAGCATGTGCGTGTTTCTACCCACAACACCAAACATGTAGAATTCCAAGTGATTTCGTTTCATAATAGCAAAGATATGTAACCTTCTCTCGGTAACTCATAATACTCATTATGCACGTGTGACGTCGAAAGTTGTGTCATTTGCATATCAAACAAACTGGAATATCTCAAAAACGAAGCAAGGAAACCAAAAACTGCAAAAGATGTTATTTTATCATTTTAAATGTTCTTTTCAATAAGACAAACTTAATTTTCGAGTCATATGCCCTTTAAATAGTTTTGATAAGGAACAATCCGGCGCTGGCTGCGAAGGAGACTAGCTCTGGAGTAGCCTGCATCGCAGCCCGACTTTACTTTCGCCGTTAGGTTCGGCCACTGCATGGGTTCGGCGCATGAGAAGAGCCACGTTTGAAATGGGCCTAATAACTGACCTTGTTTCAGTTTCCTTCTGACCTTGGGTTATCCTAGACTATATGAACTATGCTCCCTCCTAGCAAGAATTTCACACAGCCATCTTGCCTCGTCCTTCATTCATTACCGTTAATTAACACTAATTATTATCCCCGTGTCATATTACGGCTTGTATATTGCGGCCGGTGCCGACATCGTCTGCGGTTTTTTGCTCGCGACGATTTATATTAAACAGTGTTGACACACGTCTCGGTGCAATACGTCTTTAATCTAAACGTTTAAAGCACTCCGCCTTTTAAAAAACAAAGTCTGATTATTAACTCGTTCATTACCAGTGACTCTCCCTCGCCGACAAGTAAAATCGTCTGGCATATATAGACAGTAAAATGACTAAATTCTCATGATCTGAAAACAAACCACGCAGTAGGCAAAGAATTAAGGAGGTTGCTTATGTGCATCGTTCCATGCCTTTAGTATTTTACTCTGTCCCTAGAAATAAATTGTCTGGAAACGCGGCCAAAGTCTTTGTTCTAGGTTCTTGTTCACGTTTGTGCACCTTATTTCACCTTAACGCTTTGAGGCCTGGACCTCTCCCTGTGCTGAATAAAATCGTCTGGCGTTACTGAGCCAGAATAAAATACTAAAGACTCGTCTTCAGGCTTCAAAGTGTTAACGCTTGCTGAACACATTGTATTTTTGGTATAATGAAGCAATCAACCAATAGCAGCGTTGCTTTATAAATATTAATGAACGTAAAACAAAAGATTGTGCACCTTATTTGCCACCCTCGACCTAAATTGTAGCTCATTGTTAATCGCTTTCATGTTCGCCGCGTCTCCAGGGACTATGGGCTAGTTAAGGTGAAGTAATACGAGCAAGAAATTCCTGCAACATTGTTGCGTTGCAAGTTGAATAGCGTTGTTGCACGTATTTACCACCCACCTTAAACATTGTCACGCAACAATGATTTTGTTGCAAGTTGAATCAGCATGTTTGCAGCAAGAACTGGAGTCTACTTTTTTTTCAACAAATTTTTTCAACTTACAACAAAATGATTGTTGCGTGACAATGTTTAAGGTGGGTGGTAATACGTGCAACAACGCTATTCAACTTGCAACGCAACAAAGTTTGGCAATGGCAACTGTTGAAGAAAAATGTCAGTGTTGGGCGCTAAGGGGGGTTAAGGAACGAAATATTGAGTGACGTTTTGACTTTTGAGCCAATTATTTTCACTTTGTATCAATTAGAATGAAGCACATGATGTTTAATATGCTTACGTTCAGTAATTTGTTAAATAAAAATATTCGAGTAATTTATAAAAGTAGAGTATTACGCAAGCAGTGAATTATTACTGTTGTATGAAAGTGGTGAAGGCCCACGTTTCTCTCTCAGAGTTGGAAAAAAGCTGCGGGTATGCGGGTACCACCCGGAGGAAGGTTTACTTTAGTGAGGAAGGTTTAAAGTGAAAACACGTGAAACAACACATTCGGTAATCTGAGAAAGTTACAATTGATCAAGCAAGGTGTCGAGAAGAAATGCGATTTGCAGCAAAACATTGGCTAACCAACAATTATGCAGCACTCGCAGTGGTAGCAGTTACATGTGTGAGACATGTACGCTGATGTCTGCTGTGATGTCTGTATCTTCGCAGCAGTCGAGGGTAGTTGGCAGGCTATCAGTCAGCAGCGGTCAGTTATTAGTAGCGCTATTGTAGTATGCCAAAGCTTACCCAGGAAAACCTAGAAAACCAAGGTACTGTAAACGTCGCGCAGTATTTATGAACGTTGCAAAACACAAAATTCTCGCTATATATTTTGAGGAAGGTTATCTAAACTTAAAAACCCATCCGGAGGAAGGTTGAATACTTTTTCCAACTCTGTTCTCTCTGACGAAGGGCCTTCGCTGGAAACGTTAGAAACTACGTTCAATAATTTCGGCAGTACTCAAACCTTACTATATTTCGATTTGTATTTCAACACTGCCTACGCAGCACACTACTTTTATTTCACTGTTGAGATTTTAGAGAACTATATTACTGTAATACAGTCAATCTCCTCGACCACGGTAAATATGCGCCTTTTTTTTTCTATATTCAGAAATTCTATCTTTTGGCTCAATTCAGAATGGGTGTGGCTGAGGTTCAAGTGGAATGTTTCACTTAAGAATGGATGATAGTCTGCCATGATTTACCTTTTATTATATGAACGAGGTAAGATATGAAATGCTATAGTAGAAAACGTTATAACTATAAAGCCTCAGTTGGTACTTCATATAATATATCATACACGAGGAGGAGTGTTTCATCAGGATATCCAAACACCGAGACGTTTGTTGAAAACCGAGGTGAAGCCGAGGTTTTTGAACAAACTTCGAGGTGTTTGGATATCCTGATGAAACACTCCTCCGAGTGTATGATATAGCATCTCAAACAAATCAGTATTTTAAGAGAAAATCAAGATGAAAGTTTGCTTAATTTATGTAATTTCTTCCTCCAATATCCAAACCACCGACACGGTACTGATTTCCTTTGTGTTTCCTTCATGAATTATTAATGAGTTTGAGATGATAGGATACCCTTTATGCACTACTTTATAGGAAGTAATCTTTCTCAAACTTATTAATAATTCGTGAATTATCGTAGCCAATCCATGAACGTATACCACATCACATGCATAAGTTTTGATACCCAATGAAAACCTGTAGGAAACTTCCTAGTGAACTGGATCACATTTCTTAATCTGCATATTGAAAATCGATGAAGAAAACACCGCAAATCGCGATGCGAATACTCGTTTGAGAAGCAAGATCAAACACTCGTTTATCGTGTTTCACCAGGGGACTCCAAACACTCGAAAACAATAAAAACCTCGGGGCTACGCCCTCGGTTTTCATTTGTTTTCTCGTGTTTGGAACCCCTGATGAAACACTCAGACTCGTGAATTTATGCGTGTACTGGCATAATTGTTCTCTGTTTAAAAAAACTGATCATCTTGATAACAAAGACTTAATCAACGGACTTAATAAGGAAACGAAATGAAAATTAAATTTGCGTTATCTTCAAAATGATCTCTTGACTCTTGAAAGTGATAAATAATGTTATCTCATTTCGTTCTCGAGTTATTGAATATGTAAATGATTAAATGAATAAACTATGTCCTAAAGTTATATGTAGAGATAAAAAAGCATATATCTGCGATTATTAAACCAGACCAAGACTCAGCTGTCTTATTGCAGGGTGGTGCCATGTGCCTATTGATTCCGCACGAACGAACTATCGAACGATCAAAGTGAAAAGATGGCAGTAAACTGCTGAGATTAGTTTTGATAACGAAATACTGACGTTTCGAGCAGAACCCTTCATCAGAGTAAAATGTGAATATATATATATATATATACCTCAAAATGTTGAGTGTTGCAACTGTCAGTCTCACGCGGGGCGATCCCCACAGTTGCGACACTCAACATTTTGAGAAACTCATTAATAACTCATGAGGAAAATTCAAAAGAAATTAAGGTTTAATCAATGTCTGTTTACCCCGGTACAGAACTGATATCAGTGTCTGTAAATGTGATACAGAACTGTTTAATAAAACATCAGTTCTGTATCACATTTACAGACACTGATCATATCAGTTCTGTAGCAAGTGTACAGACACTTTGCATTCAACTATCTTGAGTGAGGTACGCTGGTAGCGTCCACGTCGCTTAGAATAGAAAATATGGGACTAATATTAAATTAAAGCGCATGCTCGTATCACTAATTTAATAATCGTAGCCTATTAAACCTTACCTCGAAGGTTTATCAGCTGTTAACATGATTTATTTTTGTTTAGTTACCTTAATAGGTGTTTTAGAAGTCATTTACAGAATTCGTGTCCGTTCTGTATCGGGATACTATACTGTATACCCCGATACAGAACGGCCACTCTGTAAATAGTACATATATATATATATATATATATATTTATATATATATATATATATATATATATTGTTCACGGAATGTCGGAAAGTGCTCAATACCATAAAAGTAGAGCGAATATAGTATAGTTTAAGTGGGCTTACCTCAAAATTTTTGAGTGTCGCAACTGTCAGTCTCACGCGGGGTGATCCCCACAGTTGCGACACTCAACATTTTGAGGTAAGCCCATGCAACTATACTATATACTATACTATACTATACTATATATATATATATATATATATATATATATATATATATATATATATATATATATATATATATATATATATATATATATACACACAAAGTATGAAGTATAACATTTCGTGAACCAAAACTCACTTATATATATATAAATAATACGTATACATACTGACTTCAATAAAATTCATTCAACCCATGTGGTTTTATTTGCTTTAGTCATTAATGGTATTTATTTTACACCTATTTACCATGTAGATTTTGATCTAAAAGATACATGCTTTCCGCCGGAGACAATAATTTTTTTTCCGGAGTTTTATCGAAACTTAATTTTCTTGCTGACAGAAAAAAACAAGGACGACGAAGACGCTGACGGTCGGTGGTAGACATTGTTTGACGTCTCGTTTGACGAGACACCTTGCATGTCTAGCTCCAAAAATGTCTAAAATTATAAGCTATATGAGGCCCACGCATGCCTTGTGCAGACAGATATTTCCATATCGTTTCCAAGCTGACTTAAAAAGGAAATTATCACTTGTTTCAGCATTTGAAAGTTGACCGAAATCGTGTTACGTGGTTGAGCGGTAATTTTTTACATTTCCTGCACGAGATTTTTGGCAAATTTTGGGGCCGTGTAATTTGGTGAGATTATTGTCTAATTATTCTTATACCGGTGTGGAGTATATACCGTGCTGAGATTGTATATCAATATCTGTAATCGGCTTTATGACGAGAATAATCAAACTTTTTTGCCATGAAATGACTGATTTATGAACACTGCCTGAATAAAATCGAATACTTTCAGATGAATAATCACAGTTTTAATGAAAAAACATTATATCCGCTCGCGAACTAGAATGCATGACGAAAGTTTCGGACTTTCCATTGAATTATTAAATTAATATATCCAGAGTTTAGAAGATTAACAATAATTTTGGTTGATATACATGTATACAGAAAGAATATACGCGATCATCCCGAGATTTTAGTTCATATGCCGTTCATCGCATTCGTTGTTCAGATTCAGTTGAAAAGCCCCTGTTAATTGTAGCTAATATGTTGTGACAAATTCACAACTACTAGCAAAGTTCACAAAGTTTTTGAATTTTGTACTATAAGGAATTTTCATCAATAAACCATTTAAAGGCAAAAAGTTTGAATGTTTTGAACGTCAAACATTCGATAACACAAATCGATATCCAATTTCAGCACGGTGACAATCTCAAGACTGCCACACCGGCGTCTGCATAATAATACTCATTAATAACTCGTAAAGAAAAACAAAAGAAATGGTTTCTTTGCTTAGTAGTTGCAAATCGGATATACATATTACATACATCATCGTCTTTTCAGTTTACATAACTTTTTCTTTGATTTCCTGTAGCTTGAATATCTGAAATAATCGATAAACATGCTTATTTATAGATGCATCCGTTCTTTATGACAAGATATACATGTAATATTCGTGTTTTTCGGCCTTGTAAAACCCATCAAATTCGGCCGCTGATATAGAAATCGACGTTGTAACGTTTTGCTAAGTTTTTGCTGTACAAGCTCTGCTGTCATGTCAGTTGTTAATACTTTCAAATGATTATTGTGAGACAGATGAACCATACCGGACAAGCAGAGAAAACTCCACTTGGCCCGGCTGGGATTCGGTTTTCAAGTCCGATGCTCTACTGGCTACTGAGCTACAGGTCAAGTTGGGAGCTGAAGGTCGAATGATAGTACTTAGGCTATGTGATATTTCAAAACAGACTAGTTTCTTCATATCTAGACAACAGTCTTCATACATAAGTAATATTGAGCATTTCACTCGACTACATATCATGTTCTCAGGATTTTGGGTGAAGGAAAATTCGAGTGTAGAATATATACATTATAAGACCAGACCGGGACCAGTTGCGAAAAATGCAACTATAGACAGGCCTTCCGGCAGGAACTACACAGGCCTTCCGAGCCGCTCCAGACGGGATTCGAACCCACAACCTTCCGAATGCCAGCCGGACGCTCTCGCCATTGAGCGACTAGAACTCAAATGGCAGTCCGAGGTTGTTAAAGGTATTCAATGATACCTGTCAGGAAAGGCGCACTTTGCAAACTCCAAGCTGAAAGTATAACTATACTAACTAACGACAGCTTGTAGAGCAAGAACTAACAAAACTTTACACTGAACTAAAAGTGACTCAGAATAGCTATCCGATTGTAGTTTATTTTGAGGACTTTCTGTATCCCACTGGTCCCATTCAATAGTTTGATGTATCTAGCAGAGAAAAATGAAAACAAAGGAATGTTATTCATTTTGTCACCGACATTCATCTCATATATAGTCGCACATTTCTAAGTTTCAGCTGTGGACAAATGTCATACAAGCTTTTATATATTCTCGTTCGGCTCAAATAGTTCTATTCACAAACAGAGCAAAGTGAAAAGATGGTAAACTGCTGAGAATAGTTTTCATAACGAAATACTGACATTTCAAGCAGAGTCCTTCGCCACATTTTACTCCGATGAAGGGCTGCGCTCGAAACGTCAGTATTTCATTATCAAAATTATTCTCAGCAGTTTACCACCTTTTCACTTTGCTCTATCAAAAACACTACCTACACAGCACTCTCTAGTTTCTCCATATCCACAAACAGATCTTTTGCTCAATGTTAAAACATTCCTTCGAGAATAAAACGGGTTTTTTTAAACACTTATTCTGACTTTTATAAACCAGCACTTAACATTGTTCTGTCTTTCAGTATTTAAAGTCTTTTGCCTATTCTTTCAATTTTCTATTCTAAATATAAGTAGGCGTTTATCCGGCTAGAATATCTAAATAAGGCTATACCATGGTCACTGAGGACTCGAGCATTCGTACCGAGCCCAGGCGGCCAAGTCTTCGGCAAAACTTCGCCTTTCTTATTTTCTTCTTCTGTGTTCAACTATTAGATAACTACCACCATTGGAGTGTTTTCTAAGTGTTATATTTGACGAAGGTTAATTTAAGTACATAATGTACTTGAATATACGACTGCCAAGAATGTTGAAACGTGCATGCTTGTTTGGTTTTCGCGGTGTTGTGGGAAAATTCTTAAAATCGTCTTTGTTGTTTATACTATATACGTGTGCCACGGAAACTGCTCTAAGCGGCTAAATTGCTAGTTTGTCTGTTTTGATAAAGATTATCAACGTTTGTCGGTGTGCTTCGCTTGTTTTGTTTACCTTTGCTTGTTTTTGACCCGAAAAACTAAGCGTAACAAATTAAATTTCCTGTTGTGGGTTGGCCTGTTTTTTTTTGTACAAGCTGTCGACTTTGGCTAAAGAAGACTTTTACTCTATCTAAAACACTGCCTACACAGCACTCTACTTTTATATTACTCCAATAACATGATTCACTCTGATAAAGGGCTCCACTAAAACGTCAGTATTTCGTTATCAAAACTATTCTCAGCAGTTTACCATCTTTTCACTTTGCTCTATCTAAAACACTGCCTACACAACACTCTACTTTTTACTCTGATGAAGGACTCTGCTCGAAACGTCAGTATTTCGTTATCAAAACTATTCTCAGCAGTTTACCTGCACCTTTTCACTTTGCTCTATCTAAAACACTGCCTACACAACACTCTACTTTTATATTACTCCTTGATTTACTCTGATGAAGGGCTCTGCTTGTAACGTCAGTATTTCGTTATTAAAACTATTCTCAGCAGTTTACCATCTTTTCACTTTGCTCTATCCAAAACACTGCCTACACAACACTATACAGTCAACTCTCGTTATAGCGGACATCCTGGGGACCGTCATTTGGTGTCCGTAATAACGACAGTCCGCAATAGCGGGATGCGATAAAAATATCCCGATTTCAGGTTGTAAAATGTCACTACAATGTATTACTGCTTTTTTGTTTTAAAATATCCAGTTTATTTCAATTTCTAGTTGACGTTTACTGTGATACATAAGTACACAGTATACAAGTCAAAATACAAGTCAAAAATTTGTATTCAAATATTTTTTTTATTCCAAAACCAAAAATACAACGGTAACATGAATCAGTAACATAAATATGTCACTCGATAAATTAAAAAGTTATTCACTTTCATGTGTCGAGAGAAAAATACGTCCAAGGTGTCCGTTGTAACGAGAGTAGAAGAATAAAAATGTTTGTTGGGGACCACACGAAGTGTCCGCAATTCCGTAATAGCGAGAGTCCGTAATAGCGAGAGTTATTTCAATACATTTCATAGTAGTTTCGGCCGGGGATTTACCAACTGTCCTTAATAGCGGGGTGTCCGTAAGGCGAGAGTTGACTGTACTTTAATAATACCTCTATACGTTTTACCGCCTTTTCCTGACTATTCGCTAACCGCGAAAACCCAGATTTCCTTAGCTAAAGGAATGTGTATAATCTCGCCAAAGCCACAACCCGCTCGCTATCGTGGATATCTGACGAAGTTCAAGTCCTTAAAAGGTTAAGAAGTGATTAACTGACGCGAATTGCATTGAGCGCTTAACTAAAAAGAAGAACCGCGCTCTTTTGAAATGTTAGTGAACTTTACCGAAATATGCAATGTATTGCTTAACCTCTGTCAATATCAGCTTAGCTAAGTGCTTCAACAAACACGTTTCAAAGCAAAAATTCATACTCATTTCCTTCTTATGTGGGAGGCTAGCTTTTAAAGCGAAAAGACTTGTAAATTTTTTTAGATATATTGACCCTTTTATGCATGGATTTCTGAGGCGTCTCTCCTTGACGAGTAAAATCGTCTGGCGTTAGACAGAGTAAAAAGATGAAGTTCTTCACTTCTTCTACAACAACAACGCATTCGAAAGGATTAACACAAGCAGTTTAGACTACTGTGGTGCTGTTTGACGTGGCAGAATTTTTCCGGAAAGTTGCTTGGGGATAAATTCTGGGATTAGAGGGTGTTTATATGCATGGAGGCGAGCCAGCCCGCATAGCCGAGATATCGCTTTGTGGGACCGAGATTTCGGTTACCCAGGCTGTTTTTCCCCTCATGTAAATATACGCTTGACCGGGGCTGGCATTAAAAGCTTCGTACACGCGACAAAATGTGTTTTTATCAGCTTTTTTTCGACGTATTAACAATTCACAAGTTCTGCTTCTTCATGTACAGTTCATATTTAAAACAATGAGACTTCGTGTCTTACCAGAACTGATAAATTACGCAATTAGCACAACAAGCAACCAGCCCAGCTAGGTGAGCTAGCCCTTCTCATGTAAATACAATAAAAATCATCTCAACAAAGCGGGCAAGCTCGGGTACCCATGCTGGCTCACTTCCATATAAACACCGGTAGCCCTTTTTACAGAGTCTGTGACTGTGTTGCCTTCGTTATTATATATTGTCGATATAAGATTATAGAACAGTATAGCGGTAATATATTTTGATATTATGTAGGTAGGACGATGTGACGCTGTATTATATACGGGTATATGTATGATAATATCACGCATAATATGATGTGATAGTACATGAGTGATCATATAATTAAAAATAGTTTCGGTTGAACACGTTTCACGTATACAACATGATTCGTCTTAAAACGTTTGTTTAGACAGTTTTGACACTTTAGTAGGAAGACATTGTTGACTTTTGATTTTTTCATATAAATTTTCATATGTAGACACTATCGGTCTGTTCGTTCGTTCGTTCGTTCGTTCGTTCGTTCGTTCGTTCGTTCGTTCGTTCGTTCGTTCGTTCGTTCGTTCGTTCGTTCGTTCGTTCGTTCGTTCGTTCGTTCGTTCGTTCGTTCGTTCGTTCGTTCGTTCGTTCGTTCGTTCGTTCATTCACTCTTTCCAGAATTTTTTATTTTGCTCACCTATTAATTAAATTGCCCCAAAATTTTTTTCTTAGAATGAAATTATTATCCATATACATTAGGTTTTGAAAGAACTCAATCGGTTGTTCAAAGATCGTGGTCCAGGCAGGCGCTTGAACGCCCAACCCTACTTTCAATTGTTTGTTTATATTCACCAACCGAGCGGTCACGCCTTGTTTGGGAAGTAACCGTGAGAATATGATAATTATGGAAGTTTTTCAATATGTCCTACGGCCAAGTTAGTTTAGTCAGTGACCTGTCACCTTGCCCTTCGTATCTTTCTTGGCAAAATATCAGACATACGGTTTAGGGGATTTACTACCACACATGGATATTAGTCGTTAATGTGTCGAGTACATGGCTACTGATGAGTCTGATAGCGTTTGAAGTTTGATTTATGTGTGCGTTAGTGGCACTGTTGTTAGCTGTTAAAAGCACCTGTCGGGCTTGGCGGCTCATGTGAGAAGAGTGCTTCCAGTTTGGGTCTACCAAACACCATAGTTTTTCTCTGGGTAATCTGGTTTTCTCAGTGTAGTAACACAAGAGGAACGAGGGATGGTCCTTACTGGACCTCTAGAGAGAACAGTTTAGATATGACTGATAGAGTTATCCAGTATAAGTAAAGTTAGTTTAGTTTACTCTGGTTTCCTCCTGTGGTAACACTGGATCAATAAGGGATGGCTCTTACTGGACCTCTAGAGAGAACAGTTTAGATATGACTGATAAAGTTATCCAATATAAGTAAAGTTAGTTTAGTTTACTCTGGTTTCCTTCTGTAGTAACACTGGATCAATAAGGGATGGCTCTTACTGGACCTCTAGAGAGAACAGTTTAGATATGACTGATAAAGTTATCCAGTATAAGTAAAGTTAGTTTAGTTTACTCTGGTTTCCTCCTGTAGTAACACTGGATCAATAAGGGATGGCTCTTACTGGACCTCTAGAGAGAACAGTTTAGATATGACTGATAGGGTTATCTAGTATAAATAAATTTAGTTTATTTGACTCTGGTCAGTTCCTTCTGTAGTAACACTGGATCAATGAGGGATGGTCCTTACTGGACCTCTTGAGAGAACAGTTTAGATATGACTGATGGGGTTATCCAGTATAAATAAAGTTAGTTTAGTTTACTCTGGTTTCCTCCTGTAGTATCACTGGACCAATGAAGGATAGTCCGTAACTCCTATATTTTATTCTTAACTTATTATTATTAACACCAGACTATTTTACTCTGTCTAACACCAGACTATTTTACTCTGTCTAACACCAGACTATTTTACTCTGTCTAACACCAGACGATTTTACTCTGTCTAACACCAGACGATTTTACTCTAGCTGTCTATCACCAGACTATTTTTCTCTGTCTATAACACCAGACTATATTTTACTCTGTCTAACACCAGACTATTTTACTCTGTCTTACACCAGATTATTTTTCTCTATCTAACGCCAGACTATATTTTACTCTGTCTAACACCAGACTATTTTACTCTGTCTAACACCAGACTATTTTACTCTGTCTAACACCAGACTATTTTACTCTGTCTAACACCACACTATTTTACTCTGTCTAACACCACACTATTTTACTCTGTCTTACACCAGACTATTTTACTCTGTCTAACACCAGACTATTTTACTCTGTCTAACACCAGACTATTTTACTCTGTCTAACACCAGACTATTTTTCTCTGTCTAACGCCAGACTATTTTACTCTGTCTAACACCAGACTATTTTACTCTGTCTAACACCAGACTATTTTCCTCTGTCTAACACCAGACTATTTTACTCTGTCTAACACCAGACTATTTTTCTCTGTCTAACGCCAGACTATTTTACTCTGTCTAACTCCAGACTATTTTACTCTGTCTAACACCAGACTATTTTACTGTGTCTAACGCCAGACTATTTTACTCTGTCTAACACCAGACGATTTTACTCTGTCTAACGCCAGACTATTTTTCTGTCTACGCCAGACGATTTTACTGGGGACCTCTTGCCAGAAAGTTGCCTGCTAAAGGGTTAATAGCTTTTGTATACTTAACAGATAAAAACTTGTTTTTCGGGTAAAATGGCCTTGTATTAAAAGTTTGTCAGATTAATTGATTGAATTCCAAACTCCTACACTTTTCAAAAAAGGAATTCAATGTTTGCATTCCTCGATACACTAATGGCTACAGACAACGGAAAAGACTAATTTCCGACAGAAATGGCTCCTTAAATAGTGTTAACGTTCTTTTGAATTTAGAAAAGTAAGCTGATAGCCTCACTATTTTAATTCCCACACTAACAGCCTGTCTCGAAAGGAACATTCGGTTCTGGCAAATACTGCACTTGACAGACAAAAACGAGGTCAAGCATATACAAGCGAAAGATTTCAGATAATTAACGTTATCTCTCATGAGCGCTTAAATCAAACTAAACAAACATATTTTAAGGCCTTGGTGTTATGTCCGCTGAGGTGTGATCCATTAGAATGGGAAATGTCTTTCTTTAGTGTTCCTTAATCGGATTTTAAGCGTCGCGCATTCGCACGTTTTTCGTTTTCGCCTGCGAACTTTACCGGAAGCTTATAAATAGTCTGGGTGGTTCCCGACCGAGAAAGGACGCCCTGTTATCAGAGCTAGCATGACGTCGCTTACAGGATGAACACACTCACATATAATCAAGTCACTCGTCTCAACGTGCCTACGCCAACCTGCCTCTTGACACACACTCTGTGACTCAAACACCAACGTAGACTACGCCATGTCGTTCACAAAGCCTCGAGTGTCGCTCACAGTGTCCCTTCTTGTCTCGTTACTACTTTTTAGCCTTCCAATTCGATGCCTCTGTCGTCAGCAGTTTATAAGAAGTCGTTTCGCAGTCAGATATGAGCCATCCAGCTTGGGGATCACTATGCACGGTAAGCCAGTCAGCTTTATTTTAAAACTATAATACAGCGAGAGAACTTCGAGTTTTTTAAACATAAACACCGTGCTAAATTTGCCGTATTCTATTCGGTATGTCATTTGTTTATGTAAAGCATTGTCTCTTAAAGTCGCATGGAGTTAACTCAATGAACATATGGTTATGCCATTAAGCGAAATTCTCAGTGTAGATGCACTTTTAATTCTTGTGTTTTATTACACACAAATGTCTTTAGTCAAATGCGGTTTATAGTTACATTATTCGTGTCTTCAACAAAGTCATCCTTTCCTGCTGTGAACTGTTTTACGTGTAAATAACACTTAAAAAGCGAAACCGTTGCTTTCAACTGAAGGCTCTGCATGGAGTGTATACAAATGCATAAGATGCGAAAAAAAGCACCGTCTGATCTATTTAGCCTTGAACTCCGGGATATGCTTTTATTCTACGGCGATAAAAGACGGTAAACGCTGTTTAGATGTTCGACCGCGAGCCGACTGAAGATTGGGGGGAAAAGACGTTCATTTACTATATATATAAAATATAGAGTCGCATTATAATTGTATATCGTTAATCACCTCAAACGAAGTGCTAGCTCGGTGCTATGCCAAGGTGTCTTTGTTTTTTTGGTGTTAATGACTCCACACTGTACACAATAGATGCGAAATGTCATTTTGAACAGAACTGGTGGATTTCGCGCTGCGATTGGTAATAGGTATTGTATTAATGATTTGTAAAAACGCTCTCCAAAGCAAATATACTTGAAAGGCGCTTTCGGCCTTGATGAGATTAGCAGAACGCGAAATCATTGGCTGATAACTAGCTTTTGTGTGTAGAATTGATTTAGGTGTATCAAGGCTGACCAATACGCGCTGTGATTTGACTCAAATAGACATGTTATGATGGATTAGGTTCCTCGCTGCTTTTATTTACCTTGCCTTTGCTTTTGGGTAGGTCCTTTCACCAAATCCCCAACCAGAAGAGAGTTGATATGACCCTTAAAACAACCGCTGTAATCGTATGTTTAGAGGTATACCGTAGCCACGCAGATATTTTATAAACACAGAGTCACACACAAGGCTTGCATTAAAATGAGGTTGGATTCATAATATTGGCCTAGTTAATGACCAGAATAAATCTTCCCAAATATAAACATGTTTAATGAAAATTGTGAATAAACGGAACGCCAATTTACGGATTAGTAAAACCCCTGGATCTCTTTCCCGCAAAGAAACTGCGCTTCCGTCAGCGCTTGTGCGCTTCTGAGGGCAAGTTTACTTAAAAATCTTTCCTTCACCGCCGCGATTTTCCGCTTATCTTTTCGTAGCTTGTGCGTCAGCGCGTACCGAGATTATCGCCGATTTTACTGCAGTTTTTAGTGATTTTTTCGGTGTTTCTATTGCGAGAACTTAACCAGCGTGTTCGCGTCTGCGTTGCATGAGAACCTTGGTCTCGCAAACTGCGCAGGAGGTATATAACCAAGACGGGAGCAATTCAAATTACGATATTTTAATAAAAAAAATCATGGATCACTCATCATTTGACGCGGGTTGTTAGCTTTGAAAAAGCGCTGTTCCTTTCCCTCTCTCGATCTCGGCCTTGTTGCCGTGTTTAGTATATAGATGTCAAACTAACTAAACTGTTGCGCTGTTTATTAATCTTATCTCGCAGTACGTGATTCAGCTGACGTTGTTTGTACATCGAGAACCATACTAGGGTTACTTTTAGGTCGAAAACTGATTTTATCTTTGCTTTAGATAAACAATTTCGATTACACGTGAACGACGTCGGCCATTGACGTTTACGGTATGTCTATTTGCTGAAGCTCTCTAATGGGTTCGAAGCGAAAAGACGGCATCTTATCTTCTTAGTTGAGTAGATGACAAGTGATTTAAAATCGCGAGTGTTAATGATACGATAGGTTTATAGTTACCATATAAATTACATGTCGGCAAAAAACATCCCACCTTTTTATCCACAACGCATTCCAGCTTGAAGTATTTTGTCTGGCCTACACACACTCGTGTCTTGTCTGTGAAAAGTCAGCCCTTTGTGACGTTCAAACGCCGCCTTTGGATTATATTTTCTGAGCACTCACTCCCCGTCCAACAATGTCGTTAGATTCAGAAGTGACAACGGAAAGTTGCCAGATTAATTTTCATCACTGTCTCAAACGTTCAGTGTGGTCTTTCGTACCCACAGTTTTAAACCTGAATCTTTCACAAACCATAAGCATCTCCAATCCTAAGTATCTTCCGTGATTCTTGTGTTATCATTCGTCTTGTTTACTTAAGGGGTTGTGTATAATTCTGGAAAGCCGACAGCGCTTAAATAAATACGTTTGACGGATCGAAGTAAATGACGTTTGCAGTCTGTCAGTAAGGGCACTTTACTCGACCTTCCTTAACGAAGATGGCCTGAGAACTTCCACGTATAGTTTAGTCGCCTTTTTTTTATGTATTCCGGCCTCTCGCTTTGCTCAAAAATACTTAATTTAAAAGCTCAAACTTCGCTCTTTTTAGAAGAGCTCTTTTCGAATGTCCGAATTGAAAGGGTTTAACTGTTTAATAAGGATGAAAAATGTGGCGTTGTCGTTGAGCGAGAGAATTGATTTCATAGCGTTGTGTTTGTTGATATAAGATCTTGAAACTTTGAGTTGATGGAAAGTTTTTTTTGTTAATTACGGGGTCAGAATGTGTCTCTGATAATCCGCTTGGGGTACAGCTAACATGCTGAGAGTTTATCTACTGTAAAAACTTTAAATGAAGTATTTTTGGTACAATTCGCGGGCATGCATTGTAGTGAAATACATTAACTGCATGTACTAACCAACACCTATGCTGTATGTGTGACTGACTTCAAATATGCAGGCAGTAACTACAATCGAATTATAGTAATACAAATATAGAATAGAATAATCGAAATATAGTATATACTGCCGAAACAGAGAACGTAGGAGTCTAACGTTTCGAGCGAAGGCCCTTCGTCAGAGATAAACTATATATTTAGTATATATATATATATATATATATATATATATATATATATATATATATGTATGTATTGAAAGGTCTTTTACGGTTCACATATATAACTTTTTCCCATTATACAGATATGGCAAAACGAAAAGGTTGTGAAGTGTGAACTACAGAATTTTTCGAACGAAATAGTGATGAAGGACTCTGCTCGAAACGTCAGTATTTCGTTATCAAAACTATTCTCAGCAGTTTACCACCTTTTCACTTTGCTCTATCTAAAACACTGCCTACACAACACTCTACTTTTATATTACTCCATGATTTACTCTGATGAAAGGCTTCGCCCGAAACGTCAGTATTTCGTTATCAAAACTATTCTCAGCAGTGTACCACCTTTTCACTTTGCTCTATCTAAAACACTGCCTACTCAGCACTCTACTTTTTTTAGTCTCTCCATTATATAAATATAGTTCGTTCCTCTTGAATTTCTATAGTGCTTTGTCTGGGTTGTATCTTTATTATGTAGAATTACGGTGCCGATAGCAGCGTTCTATATTCTGCTTGTGAATTTTGTTCGTTCGTCTGCCGTTACTTGCTTAAATTCTTGGCTAGTATCTTCGCTAGTTTTTAATCTCTATTTGTCGTAAAAGAGAACTAATGCTTTTATGAACAGAACTTACCTTCGCAAGGAAGTCGGAATGAGGTTTTTTAGAAATAGACATACTGAACTCAAAGTATTTTTAAGGCCCGTTCACACAGGCGATTTTTCTCGCGATTTTTCTCGTCCTGACGCATGCGATTGAATGAATGACTCGCCAAAGTATTGAACCTCGTATAGCTCCGCACAAATGTTCAGTACCTTCGTAAGTCAATCCATTCAATCGCATGTGTCAGAAGGAGAAAAATAGCCACAAAAATCGCCTGTGTAAACGAGCCTTCATAGTCTTTAGTGAAAAGAGTATAAATACTTCTTGTTCGAAGATGTTTGTGTAACTGCATGTTATTACTGAAGAGGGGTTAATGTCTGTCTGTGTCTGATAAAGAGATAGTTTATAACTCATTCCTGTCTGAGGACTTCCCCAGAAGTGAATAAAATCGTCTGGCGTTAGCCAGAATAAAATACTAAAGACCAATTCGGACAGGAAAGAGTTAGAGAGATAGTTTATAACTCATTTCTGTCTGAGGACTTCCCCAGAATTGAATAAAATCGTCTGGCGTTTAGACCAATTTTAAGCGTTTTTGAACGAGATATCTCAGCTCAAACTATTTTTATATGCTGTAATAAATCATTACTTCTAGTGAAAAATGACTGACTAATGCCTTTTTGATATGTTTATTTAAAATACAGCAAATTAAGCCCGTGAAGAAGTGTTAAACTGAAATATTGACGTTTCGAGCAGAGCCCGCCCTTCACGTGAGTAAAATGTTGGACGAAGAGCTCTGCTCGAAACGTCAGCATTCCGTTATCAAAAGTAATCTCGACAGTTTTAAATACCACCTTTAAAACTTTGCTCTATCTAACTGAAACACTGCCTACGCACCAGGTGGTTCGTGGCATAATAAGCTGTCTTTGTCTTGCTTTGTGTATAGGCCAGCATGTGTTTAGGATCACAACTCATCTTCGCTGAGTCATCATTAGTTAAGCAATAATGATTTTTTGACGACGTCTTTAAAATTAAATATTTTGTTCTAGCATTCACACAATAATAAGGCTAAGCTGTGTAATTCACTGTGAAAGTCATTTGTTTAAAACCATGGCGTATCTTTGCTAAATCATTAGTGAAAGGACACGCAGTATAATGCTTTTTTGATGTTCATTTAAAATATGATTTATGATGATGGTTTTCAACTTTCGTTTCAATGCAATAAAACGAAATTAACAGGAAAACTTTCACCTAAAAAGGGCTTTACGATGTGATATTTTGTGGTTTGATTTGTTTCTTTAGAATCTATAAACATGCGGTGCCTCATTAGTTGAACTGAGAAATAAATTCTTTCTAGACTAATTGCTAATTAAGTAGTCCCCTGAGCTTGACAAATAATACAGAAAAGATGCATGTGTTGACACCTTGTGGCAAAGTCTGAGTAAAAGTTTCGGCTGCGTCTCAACACTTAACAATTACTCGGGTAGATGTCTCTTTTCTCACGATTGCCCGCGCGCCTGCATGCGACCTGCCCGAATTAAAAGATGCCTGTAGACAGGCCGAGAAAAGATGACGTGGAAAAATAGGAGTGGCTACAAATATAGGCAATCATTGAAACTAGATTGATCTGGAAGGAAGGAAGGAACGAACGAACGAACGAACGAACGAACGAACGAACGAACGAACGAACGAACGAACGAACGAACGATGTAACGTTTTATTTGAGCGTGTTACCTCAAATAATCTCAAATAACAGCTAAACATGGTTTATCATGCTAAGATGGATTAAGTAAGCAAGAACTTCATTCCTAGCAAAGTTGATCCTTTTAAAAGCATATCTTCCAATAATTCTGCAAGAAGCAATATTTACTGCACGTAAAGGATTGTCGTTAAATGTACAAGTCGGTACGGTCAATTGATACACTCTAGTCTAGAGTCTTGTAACTCTCGTTCCAAAGCTTGCATGATCTTGTTGACTTGACTAGCTCTTATATACCCATTACTGCCTGGGATGTCTGAGGATTGTTCTTTCTTTCAAAGTTTAAAGTTTTAATCAATATCCATTTTAAGTTGGATTTGCAACATAGATCGTATGATCAAATATAATATAATTTACAAAACTACAGTGTTAAAGTCATTCTAAAAATCTAGTAAGAGTACATAATTTGGAGGATACTACCCTATGTATTTACAATAAAGAGATTGCTCTCGGAATAAAAGACATTTGGTGTCGTTTAGTGCCTGAGACTACTGGAGGGCGGCGCTTGCTAGCTCTAAGATTGTAAGAGTTGGTTATAGAGCCTGGAATTAACTTGTTACAGGGGTTGTTTGTATCTTTCTTGATTCTTTCGTACACCTTAACAGTGCTAGACTCCCGCCTAGACCTAAGAGATGGTAAAAAGTCGCGCGGTAAGGCCTAGAATCCTTAAACTTCTGTTCTGAGTGTTCTCAAGCTCGTCCTCTAAGTAGTGTGGAAGACCACCCCAGATTGGAGCCCCATACTCAAGCAAAGGCATGATTTTTGTTCGATAGCACGTAATTCCGACACCAGTGGGGAGATTTGCTCTGCGACATTCCCTGACGAGTTAAATGGTAGAGTTGGCGTTAGATAGAGTAAATGGGGCAGTTTTTGGCAGGAGTGTTCTAGGAATTTATGAAGGACTTTGCTCGAAACGTCAGTATTTCATTATCAAAAGTAGTCTCGGCAGTTTACCATCTTTTCACTTTAGTTTAAGCAAAGCTTTTTTTGCCAAGGAAGCGTGGTCCATGTGTGGCCTTTAGGCTCGTTGTTTCTATTTTGACTGGCCCTGCGGGCTCGTCAAAATACGCCACAACTCGTAAAAATATACAGCGATACTACACACCAAAACATCTTATAAGAGATTTATTATACAACTGCTCTGATCAACAAATTTTAATGGGAAAAGAAAACTCTAAAAAGGCCAGAGAAGTAGCGTGACTTGCACCAGGACAAAATAATAAGCATATGAAGTAGTCTCCCGTATGATAAATTTGATTGTCTTAAGCCCTAATCAAACAAGAACGCAAGTCATCGCAAGTTGGCAGTCGCGCTATCGCAGCCAGCCCCTCTGAATAGTTTCCCAAAAATATCATGTACCGTGACAACATTAAAACTTGTTTAAAACACTCATGAAACCTTTATTTTGTTAATTTGGGTGTTCGAACGACCGCCACAGAAATTCTGACTGCCAACTTGCGATGACTTGCGTTCTCGTTTGATTAGGGCTTTACAATCCAAATAACCAGTGCAAATAACTAACTATCCAAATATGAAATATCGCTGTATATTTGCACTCATTTTTAGCATTATTTGGACAGTTTTTAATGCAATTGTATAATAAACTTTATTAACGAACTTTGTACACTCTAGCAGTGTTTTCACGCGGAAGCCTAGTGCGTGCTTTCTGCCATTAGAAAACAATTACTATCCTCTCCACAGGACCCACAACGTTCCCAGTAAGCGGGAATCAACAACCGACTTAATGCTAACTCGATTACACTTATAAGATGAAAAAAAAAAGAATCCATGTTTAGAAGGATTCTTTGCCAAAATATTCTCTCTTGGGGTCCTAACAACGCGAAAATCTCGACCATATTCGACCATACCAAAACGCTTTTTTATTCCGAGCGAGTATAAAAGTGTGCTACGTAGGCAGTATTTTAGATAGAGCAAAGTGAAAAGATGGTAAACTGCTGAGAATAGTTTTGACAACGAAATACTGACGTTTCAAGCAGAGTCCTTCATCAGAGTAAAAAGTAGAGTGCTGTGTAGGCAGTGTTTTAGATAGAGCAAAGTGAAAAGGTGGTAAACTGCTGAGAATAGTTTTAATAACGAAATACTGACGTTTCAAGCAGAGTTCTTCATCAGAGTAAAATGTAGAGTGCTGTGTAGGCAGTGTTTTAGATAGAGCAAAGTGAAAAGATGGTAAACTGCTGAGAATAGTTTTGATAACGAAATACTGACGTTTCGAGCAAAGCCTTTCATCAGAGTAAAATGTGATGAAAGGCTCCGCTTGAAACGTCAGTATTTTGTAATCAAAACTATTCTCAGCAGTTTACCACCTTTTCACTTTGTTTTTTATTCCGTCCTCTATACGTCGCCTAAATTGTTTCACAACATGTTTTTACGATTCTTACAATAGTCTTCTATATAGCACAGGAAGTGTAATTTGTCTTTAAGTCGGGATATTTGTTAAGGCGTAACAAACGTGACCAAGTCAATATTGACCTGTTTAATGACCTAATGTTTTTCTTTATCAATTATAAACTTCACTTCGACCATGCCGCCGTCATTTCTTGTACATTTTCACCTCGCTTCAGCCGACTTTCGGGTTCAATTTCTTTTTAACCGCTAGAGTTCTTTCTTGGACGAGTAAAATCGTCTGGCATTAACAAGAGTATATAGAATAATAAAAAACAGTTTAATAAAAGTAGAGTGCTGCGCATATAGGCAGTGTTGAAACAACAATGGAAATATAGTAAGGTTTAATAGATATATACTGCCGAAACAGAGAACGTAGGAGTCTAACGTTTCGAGCGAAGGCCCATCGTCAGAGAGAAACGTAACGAAGGGCCTTCGCTCGAAACGTTAGACTTCTACGTTCCCTATTTCGGCAGTATATCCAACCTAAAATAATAAAAGTTGACCTTAGCAGTGAAATAGTTTAATTGAGATGGGCTATAAGCTCTTTCATTGTCCGATTTATCCTTTTGACTGTATGAGTAAAATCGTCTGACGTTATAATAATTAAAAGTTCATGACTGTAGCAGCGAAAGAGTCGATTGAAATGAGCTAAAAATGGGCTTTAACTAACGGTGGTGGCCGGTTGTTTTTGTTTCAGTTTCCTTTGCTTCATGCCGTAACTATAAAGCTTTTATATACGAATATTTATTGAGAATTTTGTCTTTGTTTCTGCCCAGTAGGTATCTGACTGTTAAAGTATTCGCCAATTTAAGAGCTTTCTCTCCATTCGGCGTCACACAAACGCAAAGAAAGAATAAACGGACTACAGTTTTCTCTTTGTTGGCAGCTTAATTATGGTTTTACAGTGATAGTTCCTTGTTGGAAGAGATTCAACGTGTCTGGTTAAGTTTAAGCGCTTCTTTTGTAGTTGAAACGTGTTGTTCTTAGCGTTTATTACATAAGCTAAACCCCAGTTGATATTAAATAAATAACATTTGTCCAAGTGTTATCAATCAGATAGGGCAACGTACCGACCCAGCGGGGCCCCACTTTGCCTTGAACTCATCAAAATTGAGGATATCTTTTAGCCTTGGCGGTCCATTCAAGCGATTTCTGACATCCTTTTTATTAGCTTACATCAAAAGGCTCTCCGTTGCTATATAAGTCTTGAAATTTAACACGACTATAGCCCTGT